>PVKE010047448.1:0-11921 GCA_004027555.1 Craseonycteris thonglongyai | reverse complement strand
TTTTTTCTTTTGGGAGTATTTTGTTTCTTCTCTCCTCAGTCATTAACAGAAAATTCCCTGGAATGAGTGTTAACCACATGCTTGACTAAGGGGTCATAACAACTCCCAGTCTCAGAAGGAGGGAAATCTCACAGGACAGCAGGAACAGTGGCTGTAGGTGGTGACAGAAGCCAGTGTCAGGCCTTCTCTGCAGCAACAGTGATGCTTCTATTCCTCTATGGACTTGCATTGCTATTCCTGCGCCCCCATTAGAACCCGGTAAGGCCTAACTCGGGGTACATGTGAAGAAAATGTGAATGGAGTGAAAGCCCGTGTGGCTTCCGCTTCGACGATCCTCTATGTCTATGTAATTGTGACATTAGTCCCAACTCTGACATTACATCCTAATGAGGATGAGCAGATGGAGACTGGGAACACATTTCCTAAGGTGTTTAATTTATTCCTAATAACCGTACTGCAGAGCTCTTGGGCAAAATTCAATTTCCTTTCTGTTTACATCAAAACTCATGTTCTACGTTCAGTGTCTTAAAATCACTGAAGCAGAAAGTTCATAGCAAAATCTCATTTCGATTACAGAAGCCAAACTGCATAAAATCATTTCTGCCCCTGAGACATACATTTTGGGGAATTTTCTCTTAAGTTAAAACTCTTTGGATTAAAGATACCTTCGTTGTGTCTAACAGAACTGAGAGCAAAATTCAGGCTAAGGACATAGTCTCCTTCATAATGCTAAAACCTCATTACTGTAATCAAAGTAGATATAACTTTGGTTGATATTTTAATCTATTATTGCTTTTACAGCTACAGAAACAATACTGAAACAGACGTAAATGGAAGTAAAACTCATCTGAACCCAAATGAAATTGGAATAGAGATGTCTACTCTGAGTTTTATATCTAGGGGCCATGGATCAGTGTATTGCAGTAGGAGACAGAGGAAATAGGGGGAATCTGGGATTTGTATCTAGAACTGCCCTGGATTTTGGTGGTAAAGGGGATGCCAGTTCAGTCCAGTGTGGAATAGTTACTGCTTAACCTCAGCTGGATGCACTACATCTTCAGATGCTGCTGGTGAAGATTCAGGGAAACAGTCAAACAGAGAAGTCAACTGGAGATATGAGAGAAACCACCGGGCAGTGACATCCAGACACCTTGGCAGGACCTAGAACCCAGATCCCAGCTTCTAAAGGAGCTAGCATTTCAACACCAGGTCTCAAATCCTTGGTTTAGGAAGGAGTTGGAAAAAATGATGCAGACTGTAGCATAAACTAGACTACGTAGCAGGTTAACAAAGAAAACAACAAAAGAAAAAACGTGTGCCTTAGGAAAACAAGACGGAGCCACTCATCACACCTGACACAAGGTTAAGACTTGACTAACACAACTATGCTGTGTGAGCTTGGTGTTATGTATCAGACTGTGAGGTTGGAACTAGTACATTATTTTGGTTGAAAATGGTGTGGGGATCAGGGAATTGGGGAGGGAGAGCCTTGTGGCGAGGAGCCCATTAGAATCTGCTACAGTTTCTAGGCTGCTACATGGGTCTCGGTTAGCCATGATCATGAGGATTTAGTCAGCCTCACTGTTTTGCACAATTTCCAAGAAATGATCTGATAATTTCCTTATTGATATCCACATTTGGAAACTGGCATATAGATTCTGTTGTGAGGAACAAAATACAATGCTAAAGGGATGAGGGTATTTGGTTACTGGTTGTTCAGTTCTGCTTCCACCCATTGAAGAGCAGGGATAGATTCTGGTCTGGGGCAGAGTGTGCAGAGAAAGGTATAGCTCACTTGGGCTTTCTGTCATTGAGTTAAATCCCTCTCCAAGCCTTAAAATGCCAGGCCTACCACCTCCTTGGTGATTTCATGGTAACAAACATTTATCTGCAGAAACAGAAATGAAATGTCAGAGGCAGCCATCTTCAGCTATTTCTATTTCATGGATGAATACCTTTCTAGTTTATCACTTAGTAAAGAGGCCTACTTGTCTCCCAGTTTCATCACCGTTTTAAAAAACAGAATTCTTTTCCCTCATGCCGTTTAAGCCTTTATGGCAAGACCTGAGAGATACTGCCCTTTTCTCCTGCCCCACAGCCCACACACCAGGTCATTATCCACAAAGGACACACTTTTTAATTTACCTGTGGGCATTAGACAATTGAGAAACTTGAAGCACATTTTGAAAACCATGGCTCCCTTCTACTTCGCATACCAGTGGTCTGAGTTTGCATATTTGAAGACCTTAAGCAGCTGCCCAGGAGCATTTTAAGGAGCGTGGATATTAGGGGTGGGGTAGAATGAATGAGCAGGGTGAGAGCAATGAGGTGAAACTTAAAAATGAGGTCATAAGGACGGCTGGGTGCACATCCCTGCACAAAGAAACTCCTTGAGGAATTGTCTCCTTTTTCTTTATTGTCTTACTCGGGTATAAGTGACTCAATCGGAAATAAGGAATTTCATTTCCTTTCTCAGAATTACCATTCAGAAACCAGGCAGTTGAAATTATTGCTTAACCCAGGGATCCTCCAGAGAAATTTCCCAGTTCCCATAGTATTAACTGGGCACGTTTCACGCTCCAGGCATTGAACAAAGTAGATAAGATCCTGCCCTCAGGAAGCTTACTCGGTATGTTCCACTTTCAGGGAACTTGAGGGAAGGATTATTTCTGACCTCTCTCAACTTTATCGTCCAACCAAGTATCTGGTACCCATTAAACCTTTTGCAATGATACTGAATGAAAACTTTTAGTATGTTGAGTTTGGTCATCTGAAGATCTCGTCCAGTCAAATGAGACTAGTCTGGACGTAATTAAAAAAACAGATTTTTTAGTGCACCATTGGGCTCCCTAGAAAGTAAGAAAGAAATCTCCAAAGCTTAAAAAAAGAAACTAACAACCCAGCAACCAAAGAAATGACACATAGGCGCTGGAACCAGAGTAGAAGCTGCCAGTGTGAGTTATAGGCTGATAAGGTGAGACAATGTTGCCAGGAGGGGAGATGGCGCAGGACTCCCACAGCCTGAGTGGTGTCACCAGCAGAGTCCCCTGCATGGGGCCAGCTTCCTCCAAGTGAACTAAAGGGAACCCAGGTTAGTAGCACGCCCTGGACAGACTGGCGTCTCCTAAAACAGCATATACCTCCACTTATTTCTGTTTTAAATCTCATCCAGAAATTTCTTTTCACTTGCCAGTGTAACCCATTTGAATGTACAGGGGTTGATATACTTGGACTTCTTTCAAAATATTGCTCTGTCTTTTTTTCTGTTGTCTTACTGATTCTATAATGTATCTCATTTGTTTCCTTTCAGGCATTTTCTATTACTTTCATTTGTTATTTCTTGCGTCCTCCCCACTACAATTTAGAATTTACATAGTTACTTCTGTGGTTGTTTACCAGGCAGTCAGTCACATACAACAATGTGGATGTCACAAACATAATGCTCAAACAAGCAAACAAAAAGACAGAAAAACACAATAATTTCATTTGCAGAAACTTCAAAATAACCAACACTAAACCATATACTCTTTAGGTATACAGATGTAAATAATAACACTATTTAAAAAGTAAAGGCAACCGAGGATGATAAACACAAAATTCACAGTAGCTATTCCTTATGGACAGGGGCAGGGGATAGTCTAGAGAAGAAACACAGAGGTAATTGCTAGAGTTAATGTTATGTTCTATGTCTTTAAATACTAATATGTTCATGAGTGCTTTTTAATTTATTTGTTCCATATATGACACACACACGCATATCAAATGCTTAAAATATTTTTAATACATTTTGGAGCAGAACGATAAAATGATTGGGATATACAAGGGCTGTCTGGAAAGTATCCAGCCATGTAGCCTTTCTCATTCTATTCACAATGGCTGGATTTTTTTCCAGGACAGCCCTAGTACAATCCTCTTAACTGCACGATACTACGTAGCCTGCTGTAGTAAAATAGAAAAAGCTACGCATCTTGCAGAAATCTACCACTTACATGTCATTTAATGTTTATAAAAATTTGGTCATAGAGCACTTTTTTCTAATACAAGAAATAGAAGATAATTTGACAAATATAATCATATAGTAGGTAAGAGACTGGAACCTAATTCTGCTTGACCTACTTTTAGCTCAGTGTTCTGCATTGAAATTGTGTGATGCTGAAGGCTAAGACTCACTGAAGCACAGAGAAATATTTTGAAAGAAACTACTAGCTAGATTATAGACTTGAAATAGGATGAGGATTAAACAGCACTGGAGTTAGGATTGTAGTTATAATTGTTCTCTGAAGAAAAATATTGGCAAAGTAATAAGAAAATATAAACTCTGCTTTAGCAAATGTTTTTGTTTAAGACATTGGTGAAAGAAAAGAAGCATGAAAATTACTGTGCCCGAGCGTTTTAGGTAAAATATTTTTTTTCTAACAAATCTAAGCTATTGAAATAAGGATTAAACATGGCTTTGGGAGATAGTAAACCAAAATAAATAAATAAATAAATAAATAAATAGCATTAATATAAGTAAATCATTTATTTCTCTAGGTAGGTGATCTGAGTACAAACTGGTGCTACTTTGTTTTAAAAAGCCCAGCCCTTTAGTTGTACAGCTCTGCCGTGTGACTGACGCTGCTAGTTCACCTGTTCATTCAAGGTTACTTCATTCCAAACTATGATCACTTCTTCATCCACGATGGACGCTCCACCCACGTTCCATCCAGCAGAAAGTGGAAATATCACTTCCTGTTACATCATATTGGCCATAACTGAGTCACCAGACACCGAAACCTGAAGGAGACTGGGAAATGTAGTCTCCATTCCAGATGACCATATGTCCCAATAGAATATGCAGGTTCTATCATTATACTAAAGAAAGGGGGAAATGGATATTGGGGGGGCAAATAGCTGTCTTTGATGAAAGTGAATTAAGGTTGTCTCCCATTTATGTTATCCTCCTATAGAACTATGGCAGATGAATATTTATTTTATGTTAAATTAAATGGAGGACAATCCATATACATAGTGATTGATTGCTTGTGTTGTGAAGGTTTTATGGAATGTCCCCTTGAATTACTTCTAAGAGACAGCTGGGGCAAGGTCATGTCCCTCTTGAGAGCCTCTGAACAATGGAAGGCTTTGCCATTAAAAATAGCTACACTAGAAAAAACAGGACAGACTGAAAAGGTAAAGGTTAAAGGTTAAAGGTTAGGTATCTGGAGAATGACCATAGCGATGGCTCAGCTGAGAACAAGAAGCCATGCATAGGAGCACGGGAGTGACCCTGGTTGAGTATGGACTCTGGGGGTTTCAGAAGTCGTAAAAAAGCAATATAGAGGAACTTAAAGAAGTTAACCGAGTTTTTTGTGCTGACACAGATTGACCACTCTCACCCCACAATATCGCATATACGCCTTTAATACATTTTTGATTAAACTCAGTATGAAATATTAAAGTATTGTCAAAATATGCAATAAAGTTCCCTCGAAGACAGAATGTACTCACAGAACAAATAACACCAGAGCCTGAGGAAACAGCCTATAATAATCTTGCTGAAACTCGCAGCGTCTTTGCTATTTTCATGCTTTGCTTTAAAATTCATCTGACTTTCAAAAACTCTTCCAACATGTATTTTAAAGTTAAAAATTTCCCCATAAACTTGATATATTTTGGTCAAAAAATTTTAAATATAGAAGTCTGTAAAGTAGAAAAATGTAAGTTTTCATAATCCCTCCCTCCAAAACTAACCATTTTGTGTATAAATTTCCAGGCTCTTTACTACAGATGTAGAGTTGTTTTTTGTTTTTGTTTTTTTTCCAATGTGAAAAAATAACATTTTGAACTGATGACTTGGAATGCAATGACGTTTAACACATTTTGTGAATTAACAGGTAGAATGACATTGACTTACAATATGAGTGGGAAATATGGACCAGGTCTACAATTAGGCAATTTCTCTATTTTTTCCTATGTTCCCAACAATTCATAAACTCAGGCTCACATAGATGTGTAAACATAATGGCAGCCGTTTATTTGTATTGCTCCAGTAATTAGTGAAAAGTAAAGTTCTGAGTGCTGCCAAGATGGGTAATGATACAATGTTTTTATATTCCTTGCATGGAAATTTCAATTAGCGTATCCTGTTATTGACCGCTGAATCTGTTGGGATACAGCTGTGCTACTTTTTGTTTTAGTCCACGGGCTTGCTTTCCTACAAGAAAATGTTTACCAAAAGGCATTGGGAAGTGAGAAGAATTCACTAAATCACTCTCATGTTTATCATTAACTCTCTAATTCGATGTGCATGTGAATAATCTCAGTTCACAGAGTGCTGGGTGCCCTCACTAGGACGCAGCTCCACCCACGTAAGATACATCAGTCGTGTCTACAGCAGCTCCCTTTTCTTCTACTGCAAAATTACAGCCAATTTTGCTTGGAAATTATTGATGAAGTGTGCTCAAAATTGAAGAAATAAGTAACTCACTTTTAGGAACCTCCTCTTATTACTAAAGTTAAAAATGAATTATTTTATGTTATCATTTTTAATAATTGTATTATTTAAAATAATTAAATACTGAGTTCAGAAAATCTCACAAGTCACTTTTCTCAGCTGAACCAGAAGATCTTGCTTTCAAAATCAGTTTCTATTTCATTATAAATTAATTAATGGAGATGATATTTTCTAAACAAAACATATTGTTCATACCAGCCCATTGAACTCTAAAACTCTAAGCCAAACCATTCTCTAACTTCCAGATGTTTGGGTCTTAGTGAATAATGCTGTGTTTTCTGACCATGCAAAAAAACATAATTTTGTCTATTCTAGATTTTCCTCAAAGTGAAAAAAAACCCAAAAACCTTTTTAAAAGTTAAGTTTCCTCACTGATTATTTTGCCCTCAAATAATTTAAAGATTAGTATGTCTTTGAAAATTTCATCATTAAAATAAAATACAATAATTAATTTTTTGATATCCACACATTTGTCCAGTTTAGTTTTAGAACTTCAACCAGTTTCCTCAAGTGTTTCTTTTTAGAAAACTAACATTTATATTTTAAGCTCTCCTTAATATTAACATATACATTCAACCTGCCTAGTTATTTTTTTTTTTTTGACAGAGAGAGAGACAGAGACAGAGATAACTGAACTGGGGGCACTCCCCAGCTCAGCACATGGGTCCGCACTGGCCGGGGCCAGGATTCCATCCTCCGTCCCCAGCGCTGCAAAGTGAGCGCTTAACCCACTGAGCCATCCCAGCTTCCCCAGTTCTTTTTTTTTTTTTTTTAATGTACAGTAGATATGGCCATGTCTATGGCATATGACATTATAATTTCTCCTTTGATGTCAAATTCTATATTAAATGAATTCTGAAACTGACCTTGGAGGTAGTGTCAAAATTTTTTGTTTCTGGAAAGTTTAGTATATTTGTGACTCTAGCTATCTGTTTTTAATTGTCGGTACAATCTCATCTACTTTTTGCTCATTTTTCTTACACAAGTGGTAGCAGCTTTTAATATCATTTGAATTTATAAAATCATAAAACCCATATTTTAAATAAGCATCCACTGTGTCTTAACTATACTGACTACAACTGCTTGTCATCCATTTCCTCATTGTGATTGACACAGCTTTTCTGTCTTTCTACTGGCAACCATATCTTTCTCAAGCCTGGAGATTAAATTAGTCTGAAAGGAGGGAAAGAGAAGACAAGACTGAGAAAGGGAAGGGAGGAGGGAGGGAGGAAGGAAGGAAAGGAAGGAAAAAAATTAGGAAGTTTTCCCTTTTACAATATTATTATTCCTGAAATTCACTCATGGATTATCTAATAATATTTGTAGAATTCCCTTCAAGATGAAAGAAATTATTTGAGCAAGAGTCACACAGGGGAGATTCAAAAGAAATGCTGAGAGATCATGTTCTTTTATTAAGAATTCATTAGCTTCTTGGTACAACTTTCAGCATTAATATGTGAGTTGACCGATCTGTGCATGTGCTGTTGAAATACAGCACAAAGACACAGGCTGGTCTGATCCATGGATGTGTACCCCCCCCCCCCCCCCCACACACACACACAATCAAGAGAGAACCCTTATTTATACACAAGTGCATGAGCAGCTTCTCCTGGGAACTGAGCAAATAACCAACTGTCAACTGTGACTGCCTCATACCAGGACTGGAGAATTCGTTGTCAACACTTGCAACAAAGTGTGAAATAGAGAAGAGTTAAGAAAGTGTCTTGTGAAAAGGTAACTCCATCCCTGAGCAGAGATGGAGGCGGCAGTGCCTGCTGGCTCAGGAAGCCACAGCAACTCCTCCTGCCCAGCTTATCTGCCCATTAACCATCCAATTCACAGTCTGTATTGTTATGTTCACAAAATGCCACAAAATTATTCTTACGTCCTCCCATTTAAAGATAAGAAAATCGAGGCTCCTAGACATGGACTTTCTCAGTCGAAATCAAAGAGCTGGTAAGTGGTGGCACTGGGAGTGAACCTGCTCAGTACTGACTACACCTTCTCCTCTTATGAGAGCACCATTCCACCCAGTTACCCACAGGCAGTGCACGTGCTGCCCTCCGGGGACGGCCCAGGCACTTGGTTTTCTGTTTGATACCTCTCCATGGAGGACCAAGAACAAATGCCTCCCGAAGATGGGAAAACCTGAGCCAAACCCCAAATCTTGAGTAAGTTTGAACATGTCTCAAAACGAATATATCCATATCTGACCATTAAGAGGGATGGGAAAGATGCAAGGAGGGAGCGATGGAGACACACTGAGAAAGATACAGACAGACGGAGAGACATAGATAGAGGCTGTCCTGGCTCTTACTCAGGGCAGACTTCCTGGTCAACAAATCCTCTAGCCTCGCAGCATTGTGGTGTAAACACAATGAGTCACAGGACTCCTTCTCACTAAGGGTCTGTCTCTACAGAGAAATCCCACGGTGGCTATACTTTTGAAAATAGAGAATTTAAATCATCTTTCCAAAAGTGAGGATGGAAATAGTCCCAGAGCACCCAGAAGCCCCCCTGAGATGTTCCAACAAAGCGAACTGAAATGATTACTAGGGAGAGTAAATGTGAGAGACGTCATTTCCCCTCCAGTAGCCGCTTCTCTGGGAAAGGGGCTTGTTAACGCCCACTGAAAAATAGGCCTGCTGTCCAAGTCAGCAGTGATTTACAGAAGAAATGGTGCAAAGCTTCACAGCCTGGAGAGAAAACCCCAGTCACACTGAAGTGGAGCTGTGAAACGATTCCTATGTTTCAGGGAGATTTATTCTATCTCTTTGCTAAGTCACGGAAATAAACAATCTCAGTTCTAAACTGTGAAAAGCAGGGAGGAACACTGGGAAGACGTATGGTACATGTTACTACTCCTTGCAGCACTATCAAGATAGTAAACGTAAGTAAGTGCATGTCGATAACACCCAAAGTCAACAAAATAATTTCCTGTTTTCTCTTATTTAAATTTTTACAGCATCGTTTGTGAGCAAGCCTTTTTTCTTTTTTTTTTTTAATGTTATAGATAAGAAACTAATGTTCAGGTAGCTTTAAGTGACTTCCCTATGGCCACAAAGAGATAAACCAGTGATATGAGGGGGCTGGGATCTCAGTCTTTGTAATTCTAGCCCACGTATAAGACAACCCCTAATTTTTTGGTCTAACGATTTTGCGCAAAAGTATTGTCTTATACACAGAAAAATACAGTAAGTGGAAATAGCACTAAGAAGGCCTGGATTCTTTAGTATTTTCTGTCTGTGATATATCAGATTTAAAAAGGCATCTTGTTAAAGAGTTGTCTGCCTCTATAGGCATATATTTTTTTAATTCTCTCATAGTGCACTGCTTGGTTCATGGAACATGATATTTACCCACTCAATGTTTGATGAGTTACATTGAATTGACTCACTGTTGCCGAGAGATAGTGTAATATAACAGAAAGAGCATAAGATTTGAAATTACGTTGTCTGTTCAAATACTGTCGTCATCGCACTATGCAGCTCTGTGGCCTGACAGTGTTTGCTTAATCTTGCTAAGCGTCAGACTTCTCACATGTAAAGTCTGGATACAAATGTTTAGCTCTCGGATTTATGGTCCAGGTTAACCAAAATGATAGCTGCGAAAGGCGTGCTGTAAACCACACAGCTCTGCACAGATTACTGTTAAAAGCTCCCAGGTCACATTTGATCAAGAATGGTTTCAGAGGCGAATATGGAACTTTATGCTGTTATTTCTAACTAAACAAGCTAGTTGGCTTTGCTTCCTAAGACTCAGACCCCCCACTCACCTTATCACAGCTGGATAGAGCTTGCTTTCCAATTCAACGCCTTTTTATAGCCACTTTTCTCACAAGCCAACCAAACAGAACACTCTTCCTACTGCTAATCAATGCCACATGTAGCACAATGAGCAATTAAGCCTAGAAAAAGGAAGAGGACATTTATAATAGAACACTTGATTACTGAGAGATTAGAACCTGAAATTGTGTTTGCATTCTCTGTTGGAAGGTGTAATTTAATTAGCCAACTTGGCAGGGTTTGAGATGTGACAGAAAACTAATATTCCACTTCTGTAATTTCATAGCCTCTTTCTTTCTGAAAGAGTTTCTGAATGAAGTTTCTAAACACACAGATATGGTACCTCCGTTGATCAAGTCCATGGGCCTTATAAGGGCTCTCACCGCTGGTTACCACTCTGCCTCCTCATCATAGCAAAACCAGCCCCAAAGTGTGCCAGGTCAGATGCCAACCTTTCTACCAATTGCCCCTCAAGGAATGTATCTGGAGATAATTTTTCCCTAGCTGCCATCACCTGTCCAAAAAGCTAACCATCCGCCCAGCTCTTCCATACAATATGGGCCGTGTGGTTCTTCGCTTCCCTTCTGCTACCTGAACAGGTCCTGGATGCTCACTATATGCCTGTAGGAAACTTGGGTGACCTTGGACTAAAAATGCAGAGTTAAAAACCAGTTTTGCTAAACTGAATTGTTATCCAAATGGTGGCAGGGGCATAAGTCTCTGTTCACACCCAACACTCCAGGCCTCTTGGTGGGAAGGGCCCCATGTAATTGACCCATCGCAGCACGGCATGCAGAAGACATCGACTCGCTTGGAGGGTAAAAACATGAAGTGGCTCCCTTCCTGGAAGAATGTCACATGTGGCAGGAAGTTGGTTGTGGAGAGTCTGTTCCTTACTGGCTGTCTCCAGGAAGGACAGGGCTGAGAACTCCCAGATGCTAGGCCCAGTGCCAACACTTTCATATTTAGATAGCTCGTAGCAATGTCTTCAGAGAAGGGAACGCGAATTGGGCCTGGATGGGGTTCTGAACATTGTCAGCTGCTGAGTAGGAAAACAAACTCAATACTATATTGAAATTCTGGTTTGTGATAAGTCCCAATTTAGGTAAATAGCATATGGGAAGAAGAGCTGAGAGAACTCTGTTCAAGCTACCACCTTCAAGGTATTTCCTTGCCTGAGGATGAAGACAGGACCTAACCAAATCTCAGGGAGTTGCGCTGGGGAAGGTGTTGGGCCCCAATCTTTCCCTGTGAAGACCCCAGCGAGTTTAATTTAGTTGGCCTTATCCATCTTAATTGTTAGAGCTCCCACAGAAGCAGTCTATCCGTAGCAAGAACTGTTCGCACTTGTTCTCTCATAATACCTGAACATAGGTTTCCATTTCCTGTTGTTATGCACAACCTTGAAGTCACTTAGGAATCAGACTTCCTGGTTTTGGAATCTTGTATTTTCTAACATTAGTTAATAGCCTTCAGCAAGTTATTATAACTTCTCTGTGCTTTGGTTTTTACAGCTCTAAAATGGGGATTGTATTAACTGAACCTGCCTCCTACTATTATTGTGAAGATTAAATGAATAATTGCATGTGCTGTTTTCTGAAAAGTACTGGGGATATAACAAGTACTTAGTAAATCTCTGT
>PVKE010047447.1:0-11917 GCA_004027555.1 Craseonycteris thonglongyai | reverse complement strand
CTCCTCTCATGCCGCCATCTTGGATCTGTCCTGTTTTGTAGTTTTTAATGTAGTAATATTTCAGCTCCTTGGTTACATTTATTCCTAGATATTTTATTCTTTTTAATGCAAATTGTAAATGGTACTATTATCTTAATTTCTCTTCCTGATACTTTGTTACTAATGTCTAGAAATATGATGGATTTTTATGTTGCAAGTTTACTGACTTTGTTCATTAATTCTAACAGTGTGTGTGTGTGTAGTCTTTAGGTTTTTTTTTTTTTATATATATATCACATCATCTGCAAGTAGTGACAATTCTACTTCTTCCTTTCTGATTTCAATGCCATTTATTTTATATTCTTACCTAATTGCTCTGGCCAGGACTTCCAATGCTATGTTGAAACTACAGAAAAGAAAATTAAAATGCAAAATCTAAACAACCTAACCGAAAATTACCAATAGAGTACATACTACATTCTTTAATAAATATAATGAGTAGATTCCTGACAGAACATATAGCAGATAATCTAACTATACTCCTCTCCTTCTGGAACATATCCAGTCTTTTCTATGCTTGCTGTATCCTTCAAGTCTAAAGTCAAATGTCACCTTCTAGTCTGTATAGCTTTCTTTGATTCTTTACCTACTTACAGGCAGATAATAATATCCCCTCTTGTCTATTTACAAGTGACTTGTTTGCTTCCCTAGAACATATTTTGTATTAAAAGCTGGCTTTTTAGATTCTTAGTCTAGGGCTAGTAAAGTACAGCATGAATCTTAGACATGTTGTTCCAGAAAGCAAGAGAGTGCGCAAAAAAGAAGTAAAGGATAAATAGTTCAGGCACTTTTAGATAGAGAAGGAAATGGAGATAATGAAAAAGAATATATCAAGTAATAAAAAGAGGAGTCTCCAAAGGCAGGTGGGGAGAGAAAAATTTATTTTTACATACGAATACTAACTACTAAAGGAATGAGTGAACGAATTAGAGAATTAGAAAGGTACAATTTTGCAGCTGCCAATATAATAACTGGTTTAGACAGGGATCATCTATCAGTGGGTAAAATGTTGTTGGGGAGCAAGATATTTACAGTCTCAAAGTATTACTACTCCATGTATTACTTTTAATTTAAAAAAGGGGTAGCAGACAGTTCTCATGAATATCATCTTAACCAAATAATCAAAAATAGCATCACCCATAAAAGAACCAATAGAAATTATGTGCTGGGATCAATAAAATACAACATTACTTATGTAATAGTTTTTGTCAAAAATGTTTAAGCTGAATCTAAGCAGGGGAAAACTATCAGACCAGTGCAGGATGTTGGGCACTTAAGTTAGCTGGCCAGGGCTTCTCAAACTGTCAGCATGAAGGAAGACCAGAAAGGTAGGGGATTGGTGAGCTTTTCTGCATTAAAAGAGACTAAACAGACATGACAACTAAACATAATGTATGTTTTTAAAGATATTTTTGTGGATTTAAAAATGTTATAAAAAGCATTGCTAAAACAATTAAGGGATATGAATACGGGCTGTATGATGCTACTCTATCCATGTTATAATTTTTTTGAAGTAGATAATAGAACTGTAGTTATGTAGGAGAATACCCTTGTTCTTAAGGAGATACAACCTGAAGAATTGTGGAGGTTGAATACCATCATGTCTTCAAAATACTGATGGTTCCCAACTTATAATTTTTTGACTACAATTTTTTGACTTTACTACGGTGTGAAAGCAATATGCATTTGGTAGAAACTGTACTTCGAATTCTGATCTTTTCCTGGGCTAGTGATATGCAATGTGATACTCTCTCCTGATGTTGGCTGCAGCAGAGAAGTGATTCTACCTAACTGTAGACTAATGTAAGTGTTCTGAATGCCTTTAAGGTGGGCTAGGCTAAGCTATGGGGTTCAGTAGGTTTGCTATATTAACTGCACTTTGACTTATGATATTTTCAACTTATGATGGGTTTATCATCATAACACAGAGGATCATCTATATTTTCAAATGTTTCAGAAAGCAAAACACACAGATGCATAGGTAGAAAATGTTATCAGTTGGTAAATCTGGGTGAAACATACAGATTTTGCTGTAGGTTTAAACTTTTTGAATATTAAAATTTACCACAATTATTTGGGGGAAAAGGCTAAGAACTAAGGAAGGGAAGTGCCTTCCTTTTGTTCACCTTTATTTTCCTAAAAGCTAAAATAATGCCATTATAAGAATTAAATCAAGAAATGCCCATTGATTTGAAGTGCATTAAAATAAATCCAAATTAAAGAGCCAAATTTAGGAAGATATCATCTCGCCTGTGATAGCTACATTATAGCTTCTTGGAAGAGCCTATTAAGAGATGCTGAGCACACAGCCTGGTATGGAAGGGGTCCCTCCTTTGTCAACTTACTGAAGCTCACTAAGGACAGATTTTACTTACTTACTGATGCAGGAGGACCTGAAATTAACCTGAGTTATGTACTAGAACTTCTTAGTGTGGGCCCTGTGATATGAGCAAGCACATTCATTGCTACGCATACCTCTGATAACACATCCAAAAAAGAAAGCGCAGCTGAGGGCATTATCAAAACTCTGATCTGCTAAAGACCAAGGTGAGCACTGGCCATTTCTCAATCCTGACAAACTATCCTTTCATGAACACAAGTGTCTAAGAATGGGCTATTATAATTCCACTGAAAGTGGTTTCATTTATCTTCATCTCTCTCAGAAGTCACATGTTTCCCTTGTCCTTGGATCAGGGCTGGAAGTCATTAGCCAGCTTCTGATGCTCAATTATTCTTTCATCTCCATATTTTTTTGTGTGTTATGACTCAGCTAGCTGTCTGAGAAACAATTAGACCAAGAAAATGCTGCTGTTTGGAGGTGTCAAAGCTAATTGTGCCAGTTGGAAATATTTCCCAGGATCAGCATTTTCAAATGTTAAGGATTTCCTAAAATAAACACAAAACGGTATTATGTTTCTTTGCTAAAAAGAATTCCCTAATGTATTATCTTATTAGCATATAATACTCACAGGCCCCACATTGCAGTTAAAGAGCCAATCAGAGCTGCTTTAAGAAAAAGAAAAAAGCTTATTGGGTTTATGAAATAAAAAGGACCGTTCAGATCCATAAAATGATATCTATTTATATTAATTATGAGTGTTAAAAGGAGTATCTGTGTAGAACTGGTCCAAATTTTTCAGTATGAAAAGTCATCAGGCTTAAATGTGTGTGCAGAGGGGAATGTTGCTCTGTCAAAAGGCTGCTCCGAGCTGATTTCCTTTGCTTTACTTACTTCCTTCAACTCCTAAGGCCTGGCTTTGCTTCCTGTGGACATTGGCCTGCACTGAAAATATTCATACGAGGACAAGAATTATGACCACATATGGCAAAGATGAGTGAATCCCAGATACAGGTCTTCAGCACAGGCTGTTGCTGATGGGTGGTAGACCACAGGGCAAGGCATTCCGTGTCACTTGCCTCAGTTCCAATTTCCACTGTAAAATCCTATAACTTTTGCTAAGAGTGCCTCATGTGACCTGAATATCCATTTGTAAAATACCAGCAATACCCATCCTATATTATCTCTAATATAGCTGTTGTGAAGATGAATCAGTTAATGTCTGTGCAGGGTTTTGATTTCTCTATGAAAGTACTGACAATTTGTTATTATCATTTCATCTGTACCAAAGAAGCTTTAAAGCTGCATTTGCTTCTATCCTTCAAATGTCAACAGAGATTATTCTAAGTACATCAAACACATGGGAATAACATCAAAAACTGAAGAAAAGAGTAGGGGAGGTAGCATGTATGGATACTTACCAGTACTCTCAGACCTGCAAGTGACGTCTACACAAAATAAACTAAGGAGACATAATCCATGCTCTTAGAATTTACCAGTCAAATCAGATAACCCCCAAAAGACAGAAACAAAAACCCTATAGCATTATGATCACAGAAAAGTATCAATGTGTGGGGAGGAACAAGAAGCACTGAAAGGCTATAACAGAAGGCTGCGTCTCTTCCTTATACCCTGAGAAAGAATGAAATGTGAGAGGTTGAAAAAGTTGGTGGCACCCTCACCCATCTCCAAGCTGCTTTGAAGAATATTACTCAGTAAGATTTGATTAAATCAGCCTATATATCTCATGCACATGTTGAGTTGTTATCTGAAACAAGAAGGACATACAAAAGGGGACCCCAGCCCCCCGAATCGGAATTACCTTCTGAAAGGCGGGCCAGCCATCTGTTTGCCACAATGACAGATGTTTCTTCCACAATTAGCCTCTTACAAAGACAGCTGGTCCATTGATGCAAACGGGTTCCTAGAACACTCACCTAGTGTGGGAAGCCTGCACTACAAGGGGCCCCCTTTTCAGTGTTAAGCAATTTTTAACCAAAAATGGCATGACCCTCATACCCCACCCCCCCTACCCACAGAATCTCACCCAGAATGACTTTTTAAAATTTGTTTTCCCAGATGAAAAAGTCCCCAAAAAGAAACGCTTTGCCAATGTGGAAGAGGTGAAACAAGCAAGAGGCAGAAACACTAAAAGAAATAAAAACTGACAAGTTCAAAAACTGTTCTGAGCAGTAAAAAAAGTGTCTTGTTAGATGTATTGCATTAACTGGAGAGTACTTTGAAGATGACTGAAGTTTAAACATGTAAGAATAAATACACAATTTTTTATAAATAAATTCTATTTTTTGGGTTGGTGCAGCAATAGTACATGATGAGTAGGATCTGGATAGACTACAGCTGTCACCTTGAGTATAGAAGGAAGCATAGAAATAATGAAGTGCAATGACACATTTTGGCTTGTGACATCAGAGAAGACAAACCCAGGGGCATCCATGCAAATAAAGCCAGAGGACTCTGAAAGGGGATGAAGGCTGGGTAAGTCTACTTTACATTCTACTGTTGCTATCCTTGGATGATGCCACACAGACAAAAGTGTTTTTATTTATTTATTTTTTATTGTTTTTGACAGAGAGAGAGAGAGAGAGATAGAGAAACAGAGAGAAGGGAGAGGGCCCAGAATAGTCTCCATAGTTGCACATCATCGGTTTTTCCACATAGTTTCATTCCACAGGTGGGCGGGGCTGCACAGGGCAGGAGCTGGGCTGGGGTCTTCACCCCAGTGAGAACTGAACTGGGGGCACTTCCCAGTTCAGCATATGGGTCCACATGGGCCGGGGCTGGGATTCGATCCTCGGTCCCTGGAGCTGCAAAGTGAGTGCTTAACCCACTGAGCCATCCCGGCTTCCCCCAAAAGTGCTTTTAGACTTAAGTTAAAAACAGATTTTTTACAGTTTTTCAATACCAACCCAGTATTATATAATATATGCTACATAAGGTTGAATACTATAATGCAGTCATTAAAGATGACTATGCACGTAATTCAGATATGTAAGAGAAAAATTCGTATTTCAAGCAAGTATATACATTTATTACAATGGTCACAGTGGCTTTTTACTGTCTTGTAGAAAATATTTATGAAATAGAAATAGTAGATGACTTTTACTATCAGGCAGAATTCACTAAAATATGTGGCTATTTTTAAAAAGAATAGAATTTAATTAGTGTCTGACCACAGTCTTTTAGAAAAAAACAGCCATTTGAATTAAGTAAGGTGTTTTAGTATTAACAGATATGATTTGTTATTTCAAAGGTAATAAAACAATACCTTAGACTTTGTTTATAAACCTCTGCTTGCTCCTAATATATTTCATTATGACCTATTTTCATTTATAATTTCCCATTACTGATATACAATGATATTTCATATCAGAAACAGCTGGCATGTTACCATATGAATGTTCTAGTATGGTAAATCTGAAAATATTAGCCTTTAAAAAAATATTTTATTGTTTTTGACAGAGAGAGAGAGACAGAGACAGAGAGAGAGAGAGAGAGAGAGAGAGAGACAGAGAGAGAGAGAGAGAGAGAAGGGAGAGGGCCCAGAGTAGTCTCCATAGTTCTATGTCATTAGTTTCCAACATAGTTTCATTCCACACAGGTGGGCGAGGGGCCGTGTAGAGTGGGAATCGAGCCAGGGGCCTCCAACATGGGATGCTATCCCCAGCAAGAAGAGAACTGGGGCCATACCCTAGTTCAGCATATGTGTCCCTATGGGCTGGAGCCGGGATTCAGTCTTCAGACCCTGCGACTGCAAGGCAAGTGCTTAACCAGCTGAGCCATCCCAGCATCCCCAGGTATTCTTAAAAGTTACTTTAATTCACTCCGTATTTCTCCTGCTCTAATACTCAATCCATTTTTCAATATTCATGCCATTAATCTTTTCCTAATGATAGCATGAACTTCTCTTTTCTTGATGAACTTTCTTTACATTAACTATTTGCATACAAAGTTGGTATCATATCATTCTGACCCCCAATTTATAACATTTTATTTAGCATTTACTATATTACTGTGGAGTGGTGGCATGTATAGTCTGCCCTGTATATTAACTGTTCAAATGTCTTTTTTTCTTAATTAGGCATATGACTATCTAACTACTTTTAGCACAAACTTTCTAATCTGAAGGAGACTATCTACTATGTAGGTGCCTGACACAGAAAAAGGTGAACTGCTCTTACTTTAACCAATTAGGGTGCTAGGCTCAGGGCTCCATCCACTTGGCTTCATCCCACTCGCAAGCTAAGCTGGCCTTAGGGAACTTGCTAAGTCTCTAGGGCTCCAGAAAATGTAGTCCAAGAACCACTGGTCTAATATGCAATCTCCCTTTATTTCAAGGCTGAAAAACCAATTCAGGATACTTTATGGCCCTAAGGATGCACAGCACCAGAATCCACATCTCCTGACTTCTATTCTAGCCCAGTGTGCTTTCCGCTGTGACAGCCAAACTATGCCACTTAACCAGTGGGTCAGCTCTCCAGAATCATTTTCAGAGTGGATCAAAGTTCAGTCATTTGAACTACATACCAAATATTTAAATTACTTGAAATGTTACCTAAATTTTTATAATGTTTAGTCACAAAACAGAAGAAAGTGATTCTTGTTGCTTGACTAATGTTGTGCACCACAGGCCAGCAGTTAAAACAGAGTCAGAGGTTTCTTGCCCATTGTCTTGAGTGAGCTACAGAGCACGAAGCACAGACACAAAGCACTTAACTGGAAGCACTCTGTACTACCTTCTTAGTTAGAAAACGCACCATGTCATTCCATTAGTAAAATACTATGGGAGTGTTTCTCTTATTGGCTGTTAGCCACTATTTAGGAGGACAGAGAAATGATTCACCAGGCTTAGTTGCTACACATGGCTTTTAGTAAAAACATTCTGCTATATCTGAAGAAAACACAGATAAAAATTAAGATAAAATTCAGCTAACTTGTTCATTTTTAATATGGGAAGATTATTTCATGGTGGAAGAAAAATTTCAATTGCAAAGCCTTCATTTATAATTTTAGGGAAATTGTTCTATATTTTTACAGAGGATGAAAATTAAATTCATTTGTAATGGTTATATTTGCAACTATGAGAATAAAAACAAATGTTTTGAAAGTATATGACACCAATTATACCCAAATCAGATGATTTCAAAATTCCTATGTAAACACACACACACACACATCTCTCTCTCTATACATTTTTTGAAGTGTTTGAAGGGAGAGATGGAAAATGACAATTTTGTTATATTGAAAAAAAATCATTCCTTCAAAAATGAGTTACACAGTTTGCACAAGCTAAACTTCAAACTGCAGCTATCAAAACTGCAGGTTAAGTCATATTTATCTGTCATGATTTAAACAAATACAACTTGAATGTGTTTAGTAAACAGTCATTAGTAAAACTGAACTGGAGGATTCCGGGATGGGTCAGTGGGTTGAGAGCTTGTAAAGCCCCGGGGTCCAAGGATCGAATCCTGGCCCATGCAGACCAATATGCAAAACTGGGGTGAGCTTTCCATGTGGGAGGCCCCAGCCATTTCCTGCTCGGTTCAGCCCCCACCCACCTGTAAAATGAGAACTATGTAGAAAACTAATGATGTGCATCTATGGAAACTGCTCTGGGCCCTCCCCCTTCTCTCTGTCTCTCTGTCCAAAACAAACAAACAAACAAACAAGCAAATCTTTAAAACTGAAATGATTTTTAAAATCTGCTAAATCACAAGTATGTATTTATAGAAATAGTTTGGGAATATATTTTCTATATTAGTAATTAGGAAATAAACAGTCTCATCGAGTGCCTGGAAGTGACTAGGCTGCCAAATAGAAGACCCACAGCCTTCCCTGTTCCCACCTGGCATCTAGTTGGAGGAGGACTAAGAGGGAGACAACTCGGATTTGGTGCTCATGGTGCCTTGTTGATGAGCAGGATCTAAGCTACTCATTTTGGTCCAATCAGTAGTGGATGGAGCATCCTAACCTAGCCTCCTAAGGGTTACAACTGTGACTTCTCACTTTTCTATTCTTAATCATAGACATTTCTTCAGAAAGCAATCTGGGAGCAGCAATCTCTCTCCCCTTATTCTTCCTAGAATCTCTTGATTATCTGGGAAAATGTGAGTATTTGATCGGGGCTCCTTGGGGCCTCACTGATAAACACTCACCAAGATGCCTCTGTGTCCTCTGGGTGTTGGCTGTTCCCTGGCTGCAGAGATGACAGACACAGTCACATTGTCTCTCTTATCTACAATCAACAGTAAAGCTTTGCCAGGGGGTGACCACAGATTGGCTTCCACTTGGGCACTTGAGGCCATCTGATGGATCTGTAATAACATCTGTCTCTGATTTGGCCTGGGGCAGTTTCACTTATGAGCAGTGGCCAGGCAGCCTCATGAGACTCATTCCATTAGTGCTGGAGTGTCCCATTCTCTACTCATTGATGGATGCGGCAGTGATACCTGTCACCTTTCCTCAGCATCAAGGGGGCATGTCCTAGAATGTGTACTGCAGGGCTGTGGATGGATGCCAGCTGTTGTAAGCCTTAGCCTGACTAATCACATTTCTCACTTCTGGCCTTTATTCCATAGAAGCTTTAGCCTTTCAAATAAATCCAGGTATACACAACCTGTCCCAGGTCCTGTTTCCCTGTCAAGAGATAAAGAAACCATCTTGGCTGACTGTCCCTTCTTAAGAGAGATGTTTAGACTTCCACCTGGGAACAGGGAAGTACCTCCTGCAGATCTAGGCATGATTTTAGGCAGCTGGACACAGACCTGCCTCAGACATGCGCCCCGCTGTTCCTTCTTCCTGGCACCCTCCTAGGCACTGTGCCTGCAATAGCAAGTGATCTCTTAATTCAGAATTCAAACATTTCTCAACATTTGAAGTCAATGTTATTAAAGATTTATTTTATTGTTTTTGACAGAGAGAGAGACAGAGATAGAGAAGGGGAGAGCCCAGAACAGTCTCCATAGTTGCACATCATCGGTTTTTCCACGTAGTTTCATTCCACAGGTGGGCGCGGGGCTGCACAGGGCAGGAACTAGGCCAAGGTCTCACCCCAGTGAGAACTGAACTGGGGGCACTCCCTAGTTCAGCATATGGGTCCGCACGGGCCGGGGCCGGGATTCTATCCTCGTGGCTGCAAAGTGAGCGTTTAACCCACTGAGCCATCCCGGCTTCCCAAATCAATGTTTTTTGTTTACCAAATTTGCCAGTTCAGTAGGTCTTTCTCTCCATTGCCTTAATACCTAAAATTTTAAATCAAAAAAATATATCTTCATGTCTTCTGACATTTATTTGATCAGATTATTTTTTTTTTGGTATTAAGTTGTAGGAGTTCCTTATATATTATAGATATCAACCCTTTATCCTAAGATATAAATATCAAATCACTGTACACCTAAAACTAATATAATACTGTATGCCATCTATACTTTAATAAAAACATTTTTAATTAAAGAATAGGGTTAAAAACTTTGCCACAAATACAAAGTGCTTTGAAACCAGTAGTTAGTCTTACATGACTTTTATAATGTGCAACCCTAGAATTTTGGTGTGTTTCAGGATTAATGTACCTTATGTAAATGCTTTTATGTCATAAAAAAAATATGTAAAATTAAAGTGAAAAAGCTCTCTTTTTTTAAAGGCTTATATATTAATCATATTGAACTTTATTATATATATCTGCCACACTCACTGATATAAAAGCTCATGACCCTCCAATGCAGAAGTTTAAGGCACCACAAAATTAATATACTGGTACACTCTATAGGCAAAGACATTAAATTTTCAATAGTGCTTGTATGAAGTTCAACCTTCAAACACGATGCTTGTGAAAAATTGCAAAAGACATGCTCTGGTATGTGATATATGTTACTGGCTTCTCAAATGCTAAGGTAAAGGGATCTACTTTCTATTGATTTAGCCCAAACCCAGTGTACAAGGGGATTTGCACAATCTTAGAGAACAGTTAAGAGGCCATCATAGGAAATAGAAAAACAGTAGAGTCTCTTCTACTTTAAGTTCCTCCTATATAGCTTATTTGTAACATTTGGAGTTTAAGAGATAGTGTAATTACAAAGGGAAAGGGGGGAAAATGCATCTCTTAAAGACCTGTCTCTCTTTTTAGAGATTACAGTAAATTTCTCTTAGGTCCCTTTAATTGGCATTTTAGGATGCTTGAAATCTCTCCCTTGTTGTGTAGACCCCTGAATTTTTTTAAAGATGTTGTAAAAATTATTAAAAAGTCCAAATTATTGCAATCTACATAGACATTCATATACTTTATTTTGTACAGTAATAATTCTTAGGTGTGGAGTGGGAAGTTGCATATATAGTTTTTAAAAAAATCTTAAAATTGCAATTATGTTAATCTTTTTAGTGCAAAAGTCACATAAAAAATTCAGACATTAGGGGAAGCTGGGATGGCTCAGCAGGTTAAGTGCTCGCTTTGCAGCCCTGGAGACTGAGGATCGAATTCTGGCTCCAGCCCAGGCGGACCCATATGCTGAACTGGGGTGTGCCCCCAGTTCACTTCTTGCCGGGGCCTATGCAGGAGGCTCCCGGCCCAGTTCCTGCCCTGCACAGCCCCATGCCCACTTGTGGAGTGAAATTATATGGAAAACTAATGCTGTCAACTATGGAGACTGCTCTGGGCCCTCCCTCTTCTTTCTGTCTCTCTCTTTGTCAAAAAACATTAAAAATATATCTTAAAAAAAAACTCGGACATTAAAGATGTATTTTTTTTATGAGTTTAAAAAAGGTAAGAGGGGAAGCCGGGATGGCTCAGTAGGTTAAGCGCTCACTTTGCAGCACCGGGGACCATGGATTGAATCCCGGCCCCGGCCCATGTGGACCCATATGCTGTTCAGTTCTCTCTCTGTCTCTGTCTCTCTCTGTCAAAAACAATAAGGAAAAAAAATTTTTTTTTTTTTTTAAATAAAAAAGGTAAGAGACACTGGACTAAGCAGGCATTCAGTTAAGAATACTGTGAGGTGCTCCCCAAATCCATTGTGCATTGTGGTGATGAGCTCACTGTGCTCCATAGTCCAGACTCTGATATTACAACACACGTTGGCAGGGCTTGCAGTTGGAGTTAAGGGCTCAGTGTGTGTGTAAATGTAGAGCATTGGTGTTATGAACAGAGAATTTTATTAAAATTAAGCAAGGAAGACTACTTTATAATTATGCTTTGGGCTATTCTCAATTAGTAGAACATAGTCTGCCAATTCAAGAGACTCCTATAAAAACAGGGAATCCCTAAAGGTAACTCCATAATTGTTTACATTATACAAAAAGTATTAATACTAAAACATATTATTTCCAGTTTGCTCCTTACTCAGAATCATGTAAGCCCACAAGAGACTACGTTTGTTTTGCTTTCCGTTACACCTGGGTACTTAGCATAGTGCCAAGCACACAGTGGACTTACTATAAATATTTATTGAATGAATAAATAAATATCTGAATAAAACAACCAATCTAAAGACTAAGAATGACTTTGGTACCCATGAAAGTCAACCCCTCCCC
>PVKE010047446.1:0-11916 GCA_004027555.1 Craseonycteris thonglongyai | reverse complement strand
AAGTACCACTTTTTAAACTAGTCTCAATAACAACGGATGACGCAGCTGCAATGATAGGTTGCATAAATGGATTTATAGCCCTATGTCGAAATGAAGATGAATTGCCAGCCTTTTTGAGCTATCACTGCATAATTCACCAGCAAGTGTTAGCTAGCAAGAGACTAAACACAAAAGAGGTAATGGACATAGCATTTAAAATTGTTAATTCAATTCGAGGAAGTTCCCTCAAACGGCGTCTCTTCCAACTGCAACTCGATGAAGGCCAACCTGAATTATTATTACATACCGATGTCAGATGGCTAAACAGAGGTAAATTTCTGCAGCGATTTCGTGGTTTATTGCCTGAAATTATAGATTTTCTTCACGAACAAGATGGAAACTGTGAAAATTTAAATGATGAAACTTGGCTTAGTGACTTAGCATTTCTTACCGATTTTACTTCAATATTAAGTCATTTAAACTTAGAATTACAAGGTAAAAATAAAACAGTAATTGATATGATCAGCTGCATAGACGCATATAAAACAAAATTTATTCTGTTAATAGAAGATCTGCAACAAAATAATCTGAATCATTTTCCAAATATGGCGGATAACCTACAAAACATAAAAATATTAATTATAAGATCGACAAATACGTCGCGGAAATCCAAAAAGTAATTGAAGATTTTGAAGTAAGATTCCAGGATTTTGAAAAAATTAAAGAAATTGTGGAATTTATATCTTTTCCTTTTAAAAAAGATTGAAGTGTGAAACGCATTAGCCAAAAAATTTCAGACATATTTCATATGGATCAAAAGGCATTAGAAAATGAAATTATAATTTTACAAACTGATTTAATCTTACAAGCCAGAAAATTTGAAGGAGATTTTTGGAAATATGTCAACTGAGAAAAATATCCCAGTATCACCAAATGTAGCGAATATATCTATTCTTGTTTCAGATCTACATACCTATGCGAATCGGCGTTTTCGTACTTGAAGCTAACGAAGACTAAACAATGTTCTGTCCTGACTGATTCCCATACTGAAGACTCATTATTATTATCTTTGTCAGGATATACACCTAATTATGATTCCTTGGTTAGAGACATGCAAACTCAGTCTTCCCATTAATGTTAAGGCAACAAAGTAAATTCTGAATCTGTCTTTATCTGTAGCTACTTTGAATTAATAAATATTGTTAATAATTATCCATGTTCTTTTAATTCCCCTGGACGTGAATTTTTTGGCCCTTTAAATAATTATTGTTGTTGTTTTTTACGTAGGTAGATAAGCCGTATATCTATATTTCAGTACGAGGTGTACTCAGCAAGCTATTGATAGATTAGCAAAAAGTAAGTCATATTATTCTTTCATGATAAATTTTCCTGGCCCCCCCAAAAAAACGCGAAAGTGAAATATTGAAATCAAATTATCAGCCATACTGTGCATTTTTATAACAAGTTTTTCATATTTACGAACAAATAGTACAACTTATACATTGCAGTTGATAAAAAAATTAAATTGCATTTTAAGTTAGTAAAAATTTATCTTGAAAAAGTGTCGGAAAATCGAATTTTTTAGGTACCGCACGTACGGAATGCTGCTATCAAAAGTTGGGTCTGGAAATTTATTTTCTTCATGAGCCTATATCTCGAAAACTTAATAAGTGATTTAAAAAATAAAAAATAGTTTTGAACATATAGTTTACTTATCTACCCATACCTCGCTGGAATGCACCTTATACTGAAACACAGTGTATAAACATAATATGCATTTCACACCCCTTCTTCCCTCTTAGACTACGCCTATGACAAGTCGATCGCGACACACTTTTAAGATAAAAAGTAGATCTTATATACAGAAAAGTTGGCCACCCCTGCCCTAGACCATTTCAGAGCCCACTTTTTTTTTTAAAGTCTTTGCTGAGTATTTCTTTACTGCCAATGCAAAATTGTCTTTTTAAATTGTAGATGAATAGTAAATATTTTAATAATTTATTGAATAATCTGAATACAAGTGAGCGTCTTCTTACTCTGGTCTGGTCAGAATGGTGAAAGCAGTTTTCTTCATAGCTAGTTAATTTGCATACTCTCCCTCATTGTAATGATTAATTTTTTTTTAATCACAGCATCAATACAACTCATACTAGAACATTTTTCTCAAAATTCTTGCATGAAGAATTGAAGAGTCTCTTAAAACCTGAGGAGATGCTGAGATAGCTCAGTAGGTTGATCACTTGCCTTGCAACTGCAAGGTCCTGAAATTAAATCCCAGCCTTGACCCCTGTAAACCCATATGCTGAACTCTGGTGCAACTGGTAACCACTGAAATGACAGTGAAGGTTCTTGCCTCCGATATTGGAGGTTTCCAGTTTGGTTCCTGCCTCACGCAGCCCCACATCCACCTGTGTGGAATGAAACTATGTCACAACTTATGGTGTACAATTATACAGAATGCTCTGGGCCCTCCCTCCCTCTCTCTCTCTCTTTCTCTCTCACCTTCTCTCAAACAATAAAGTTAAAAAACAAAACAAAACTGAAGATTATGTCATGAAAATCACCAAGGATATCAGTGCATGTGGTCATTTGAGGAAATAAATAGGAAGGGTTATTTAGTTTCGAATATTGTGATATAATAGAAAAAATATATATTAATATGTGATTGTTCACATTACCTTTTTTCTTTCTTAAACTCTAAGAACTCCATCTTTTTTAGGTTAATTTCTAATGCTTTCATGTATAAAATTGAGTAACATGTGAAAGGCAGAATAAAGAAGACTAATTCGAGTGATTCAAAGAAAGGACAGAGAGTTATTTATAGATAAGATCCTGAGAACAGGAGCTGGACTTAACAAGATAAGCAAAACATAGCATATGATGTGTTTTAGGAAGAGTTGGGGGGGACATTTTAAAAATGAGAGTGGGGGGAGGGAGAGTAGTGGGGGGAGGTGGGAGTGGGCACCAGATATATGGTGATGGAAGGGAAGCTGATTCTGGGTGGTGGGCACATGGTGTGATGCATGAATGATGTGATGAGGACTTGTACATCTGGAAACTATCTAATTGTTACCAACCAATGTCACCCCATTAAATTTAACAATAAAAAAAAATGAGAGGGAGAGATATTTGGTTAGTTGCCATGATAAGATTTCAAAAGATACGTTGATGAAGGGATTGCTTTCTCTGTTATTAAAGAAACTCTCCTTTGATGTTTTAGTAGTAACCGTGCTATTTGAAGTACTTTTAAAATTCTTTTGGATATCAAAATTATCTTTTGTTTATTGAATGTGACAGTGAACATGCCAGTTTTTCACAGGAGTCCCATTTAGGCTGTAGTTATAGGGTTAATGGAAATAAATCAAAGTGGAAACATTTTATAGACATTGAGAGATATATGACTTTAGATTAGAGAGGCTTGCAGAGATTTATAAATCGTTTGTACGATTGTGGCAGCCGACATCAGCGGAAAGAAAGAGCTCATTGAGAAATATAGTAGAGAAAAGTACAGGGGCTATGGCCTCAAGAATCAGTTATTTAAACCAAGACTTGGCAGGACATACAGATATTGACATTAGATATTCAGAAATGAAAGGGTAAGGAGCAGTGTAGTTGGCAGAATAGGAATTTAAACAAAATAGACTTAATAAGAGTGACTAAGAAATGCGATCTTACCAGCATGGCCTGAAACATTTGGAGTTTGATGTCAAAGAAACAGAGGATGTGAGCAAGGAAGCAGAAAAACGATAGGTAAGAACTGTGATTGTCTTCCAAGAAGTGAGCACTGCTGACAGAAACTGTCGGACAGCTATTTATTTTAGTGGAACAACTATGGCAGAACCGTGTACAAAGGTCTTTAAGTGGCAAGCTGTCAGGATGAAGTTAAGGATAAAGGGGGCTATTTCAGGATCTGGGGGCATTAGGACATCAGCAGGAATGGCAGATTAAGGGTATTGGAAAATCCACTTCTTCATAAAAGCAAGGAGAACAATGACAAAAAATTGTCCAAATCAACTCTTTCCAACTCTGGAAATTAATAAAAGATTTGCAATAATCCAAGGAGCATTTATTCAACTATCTGGGGAGCAGTGTTATGTCCTATTCAACTCAGGAATGCTCTGAGTTTCTCTCTGAAAACATCACCACTATTCAGGATACTGTTGAGGCTCTGTTCTGTGCTCGATAACGTAAAAATTCCCTGAGTCTGCAGCTATCTCTCTCTGAATCTTCTCCTAGAAATTTTACTTAGGTTCAGATAAAGCAGCATGAGATTCTGTAAAACTGTGATAATAAAAAACAGAATAAAGTTATGGGGTAAAATGCTATATATAGCTGTACAGAATTAAAATATATATATATATTTATAAGTTGAATGGAATCTACTTTATTACAAATAATTTTGTTTTATTTTTTTCTTCTAATTCAATTCTATTTTTTAAATTTATTTTTCAATTACAGTTGACATTCTATATTATTTTATATCAGTTTCATGTGTACAGCATAATGGTTAGGCATTTATATAATTTACAAAGTGACCCCCCTGATAAGTGTTGTTCCTACCTGGCACCATACATAGTTATTACAATATTATTGAAAACTGTACATTATATCCTGGTGGCTATTTTGTAACTACTAATTTGCATTCCTTAGTCTCTTCATCATGTTTATGCAGCTCCTCAACCATCAGTTTGTTCTCTGTATCTATGAGTTTGTTTCTGTTTTGTTTATTCATTTATTTTGTTCTTTAGAATCCACGTATAAGTGAAATTATATGATATTTGTCTTTCTCTGACTTACTTCACTTAGCATAATACCTTCTAAGTCCATCCATGTTGTTACAAACAGTAAGATTTCTTTTTTTTTTTTAATGGCTGAGTAATACTCCATTAAAAAATGTGCTACCTCTTCTCTATCTAATCATCTATTGATGAGCACTTAGGATTTCTTCTATATATTGGCTATTGTAAGTAATGTTACAATGAACATAGAAGTGTATATATTGTTTTGTATTACTGTTTTGGATCTCTTTGGATAAATACACAAAAGTGGAATTGCTGGTTATAATAGTAGTTCTACTCTGAAATTTTCTAGGAACCTCCATACTGCTTTTTGCTGTAACTGCACCAATATGCAGTCTATATACATTTAATAAATACAATCCTTATCAAAATACCAATGATATTTTTCATAGAGGTAGAACAAATAATTCTAAAATTTAGAATAGTCATAGAGACCTTGAATAGTCACAGTAATCTTGAGAAATATAAAAAACAGTTGGAAGTATAATATTCTGCTACCTAATATCAAACTATACTATAAACCAATAGTAATCAAAACAGCATGGTACTAGCATAAAGTAAGACACGTAGATCAATGGAACACACAGAGTACACAGAAATAAACCCATACTTATATGGTCAATTAAGCTAGGACAAAAAATAAAAGCAAGAATATGCAATGTGTAAAGACGGTCTCTTCAATAAGTGGTATTGTAAGAACTGGACAGATACAAGCAAAAAATAAAACTAAACCACCTTTTTATATTATATACAAGAATAAATTCAAAAAATGGATTAGTTAAATGTAAGACCCAAAGCCACAGAACTTCTAGAAGAAAACATATGCAATAAACTCAGCCATTCCTCTCAGTAATGTTGTTTCTGATATATCTCCATGGGCAAGGGAACAAAAGAAAAAATAAACAAACAGAACTAAATCAAACTAAAAAGTGTTTGTACAGCAAAGAAAATCATCAACAAAACAAAACAACCAACTTCTAACTAGGAGAAGATACTTACCAATGACACATCCAATAAGGCAGCGTTCCCTAATCTTGGCATCAGGGACCCATTTCGTGGAAGACAATTTTTCCACAGATGGGGATTTGGGATGGGAAGGAGATCACATACTCACAGTTCATAATAGGATTCCTGCTCCTATGAGAATCTATGTGCACTAGACGATCTGACAGTTGGTAGAGTTCAAGCAGCTATGCAAGCAATGGGGAACAGACATAAGTAGAGATAAAGCTTTGCTTGCTTGCCCATTGATCACCTCCTATTGTGTGGCCCAGGTCCCAACAAAACATGGACTGGGAACAGTCCATGGCATGGGGTTTGGGGACCCATGCAATAAGGAGTTAATATCTAAAATGTATAAAGAATTCATATAACTTAACACTAATAAAACAAACAACCCAATTATAAAATGAGCAGAAGACCTGACTAGACTTTTCTCCAAGAAGACATACAGGTGGACAATAAACACGTAAAAAGATGATCAACATCACTAGTCATCAGGGAAATGCATAATAATTTAAAACCACAAGGAGATATGACCTCACACCTGTCAGAATGGTTATCATCAATGAATGGATAAACAGTAAGTATTGGTGAGGATGTGGAGAAAAGGGAACCCTTGTGCATTGTCCAGTAGGGCAGAAAATTTAAATCTCATTTTGTTTTCTGGTGAATGTACTAGAATAACCTCTGAAGACCCACTAAAACCTGAGACTTTTTATTATTATAATTCCAAAATGGGAGGGAGCTGGGATAGCTCATCGGGTTGAGCACTCGTATTGCAGCCCTGGAGGCTGAGTATTGAGTCCCGGTCCCAGTCCCAACCTATGCAGACCCATATGCTGAACTGGGGTGTGCCCACAGTTCATTTCTCACTGGGACAAGACTCCCACATGTGAGGCCCCTGGTTCAGCTCCCACCTGGGACATACCTCTCGTGTGGGAGGCCTCCAGCTTGCAGGAGTGGGCCTCCCATGCTGGAGGCCCCCTGCCCATTTCTTGCCCTGTGTGGCCCACACCAACCTGTGGAATGAAACCATGTCAAAAACTAACAATGTACAACTGTGGAGACTGCTCTGGGCCCTCCCCCTTCTCTCTGTCTCTCTCTGTCTCTCTCTCTCTCTCTCTGTCAAATAACAGTAAAATATATCTTTAAAAAAAAAAATTCCAGAATGACATTAGATGTTAATATAATCCTACTTTTTCCTGAAAGTGTATAAGGTTTTTTACGTCTTCACAAAGGGCTTTTACATCTCATAATTCTAATGACAGTTCTATGAGAAAAGTGGCATAATTTCCACTTTACAGATAAGTAAAATGTAGTTCAAAGGAATAACGCTATTTTCCCAAGGTCACCAAAAGAGTAAATGTTGGTCAACATATGCTTCTTACATTTTCTTCTCCTCTTCTTCTTCCTTTTTTTAAATATTTTTAGAGTAAAGTTTAAGAAGCATACAGTCATAACCATCATTCACATCAAGAAATAAAATATTACCAGAGCCTCAGAGGCCCTTTGGTGTCATCTCTTCACTATTATCTCCTCATTCCCTCCAAATTAACTATCTTTACAGATATAAAAATATCTCCTTTACATTTTTACCACCCAAGCATTCATTCCTAAAGATTATGACTGTGCTTGTACATTATATACATAGAATATAAATATAAATATATACAAAAGCTGTCCTTAAAGTATACAGCCATATAATATGGAAAATAGAGGCATTTATGACTGGATTTTTTTCAGACAGCCCTGTGTGTATGCATACAGCACATATGTCCACATGCAGGTATGTACACGTATCTCTACATACACATACATAGTTTGAGTCTGATATTTTTCACTCAAACTCTGCTTTATCCATATTTAGATGTAGCTGAACTTCATAAATTTTCCTGCTGTATGCTATATGATGATACATGTAGTATATAAATATACCATAATTTGTTTCCCTTAAATTATTAATGAATATTTTTATTATTTCCAGTTTTAGTTACTTATAATAATGCTGCTATAAATGTACTTGTGTTTTTTTATGGTAGATCTGTTCAGACTTTTCTACGGAGTATATAACTGGGAGTGGAACACTAAGTCATTAACTGTGCACATCTTGAACTCTGGTACAAAATGTGAACCTATTTGTATAACATATTTTGTTAAGTGCCTGTCCCATTTGCTTGCCCATTTTTTCTATTTAGTGTCTTTTTTGTATTGATTTATAGAAGTTATTTTTTTTAATATTCTGGTTATTAGTACCTTTTAGTACCTTTTTGGTTATGTATGAGAAATAAATTTATCCTATTCAATAATCCTCCTTTTTTTTTTTTAAGATTTATTTTATTGATTTTTGACAGAGAGAAACAGAGACAGACAGAGACAGAGAGAAGGGGGAGGGCCCAGAGCAGTCTCCATAGTTGACAGCATTAGTTTTCCATATAGTTTCACTCCACAGGTAGGCACAGGGTTGTGCAGGGCAGGAACTGGGCCGGGAGCCTCCCACATAGGTCGCGGCAAGAACTGAACTGGAGGCACACCCCAGTTCAGCATGTGGGTCCGCATGGGCCGGGGCCGGGATTTGATCCTCGGTCCCTGGGGCTTCAAAGCGAGCGCTTAACCTGCTGAGCCATCCCAGCTTTCCCCAATGATCCCCTTTTTAATCTACTGATGCTGATAAACAGAAATTCTTAATTTTATTATGTTTTTCTTTATGATAAGTGTGTTCTATGTGTTGTTCAATAAATAATTTCTCTATCCTAAAACCATTATTTTTTAAATTATCTCCTAGAAGTTTTATTATTTATTCTTTCACATTTTTCCAATTATTTTATTTATTCTTTCACCATTATTCTAATAGATACCCAGTTGTCTCAGGATATATTGATAGGAATCTACAACGTTATCTTGTACAAAAACTCAAGCATCTGCACAAGTGTGGGTATGTTTCTAGCATTTCTATTATAATTAATTGGTTTTTTGTATCTTCTTACAGCAGTACCTCCCTGTTTTAATTATTGTTTTTGGCTGTACACCAAGTCTTGGTATCTGGTTGTATAGCTCTTTAAATCTGACCTTCAATATTATTTTGGGTATTTGTGACCATTAGCATACACATACATGAATTAAGAAATTGGCTCCTCAATTTTCACAAAATGCACACACATACATACAGAGAAATTTAAAGAGATTTTGCTTGGTATTGTATTTATAGATTAATTTGGTAAGAATTGGCATCTATGTAATACTGAGTCTTCTAATTTATTTCCTCCCATTTGCTTAGGTCTACTTTTATCTGGCTGAGTAAAGTTTAATAGTTTTCTAGATATAAGTTTATATATTTTTAAAGGTTTTTTTCTTATACTAGGAATTTTATAACTTGATGCTATTGTAGAATATTTAAATTTTTTTAATTTTAATATTTCCAAATGTTTGTTGTTGGTGTCTAATGAAATTTTGTATGTTGACTATACTGTATACCCAAAACCCTGCTAAACTCAGAAATTCTAATATTAAATTTGTATTTTCTTCACTCTTCTATGGACACAGTCATATGATCTGTGAATAATAAAGATTTTAATTCTTTTTATATTAGGTTTGACATCTCTCATTTGTTTTGTAAATGTTTCTATTATTATTCCTTCAAATATAGTATCTGCTCCATTTTTCCCTTCTTTTGCTTTGGTCTCCAGTTACTTATATTAGACTTTCTCCTTGTGTGCTCTATGCCTCATACCCTCTCTTCTCTATTTTTTTATATTTTTCTCTATTTTATATTTTTGTTACTCTATGATTCATTCTGGATATTTTCTTCTTCCGTTTTATCTGGCTGTATACCACCACTCCTCCCTTGGGAGACATCAAATATGTTGTTAAATCCATCATAATTTAAGTCATTTTAAATTTCAATTCTAAAATTCTTTTTTGGTTCTTTTTAAAAACTTTTATAATTTTCTTATGGGGATGCCAGGATAGCTCAACAGGTTTAGTACCTGCCTTGCAACCACGAGGTCTGGGGATCAAATGTCAGCTCTGGCCCATACAAACCCACGAGCTGAACTGTGAAGCAACTGGTAACCACCAGGATGGCAGTGAAGGATTTCACCTCCCATGTGGGAAGCCCCAAGTTCTGTTCCCACCCGTGCAGCCTCACATCACCTGTGTGGAATAAATCTATGTCAAAACTAATGATTCATAGCTATGGAGACGGCTTTGAGCCATCTCTCCTTCTCTTTCTCTCTCTCTCTCTCTCTCTCTCTCTCTCTCTCTCTGGCCTTCTCTCAAAAAAATAAAATAGATCTTTAAAAAAATACTTTTATCCATTTTTTTATAACTGTTCAAATTTCAATTTTATACTTCATGTTCTCTCTGAGTTTTAGATTTCCTATCTTTTCTTAAATATTAGTTTAGTAATTAAGCTGCATCTTAAAAATATTTTCCCAGTTTTTCAACTAATTCTTATTGGAAAGGTTGCTATGAACTACCCAGCCATTCATCAATTACTGGAATCAGAAGTCAGCCATCATTAGATCTTTTAATATTTTTACACCTGTCCCCTTTTAGACACATTGCCTGCCATTCTTGCCTTTTCACGTGACTGAGGAGATACAGTGTGTGCTTGTTAAGCAGTGACAGAGCAATATATGACAACTAGGAATTAAATACAAATGTGAGTCATATGACATAATTTGGAAATCAAGAAAAGGTAAAACTGTGATAAATTTAGCAGCAGAGAGGCTAGATAGGATTTAGAAAAGTGCACAGGAAGGAAGAGGCCATCTGAGTGGAGATGGTGAGACAACAGTGCCTAAAGCTAAGGCCAATGAGAACAATAAGCATGAATGACTGCTAGACAAGGGAGGGTCTTGATCATCTAGGAGGGTTATCCAGAGACTTTGCACATCCAGAGGAAAAGACAAACATGATTTGGAGTTAAAAAAACAACAACATATTAATGCAAATCTTAAAAGTTAAAATGAGGAGTTTGAAGTTTTATTTTGAGAACCACGGCAGGTTATGAGAAGTTATGAGCCACTAATTGATGTAGTAAAGTAATTGCAGAGGTCTTCTTGAAAGTGATAAATGGATTTGAGCTGGAAGAAATTACGGGGAAAAAATTAGCATGAGAGACTTTTTTGCTATGTCTTACAGCCCCTGGTCCAGGGAAAGGCCATGTTCAATGGCAGTACCAAGTGAAAGCAAGAAACGTGAAAACACATGTTGTACAAAACCTGTGTATAAATCTTCATAGAAACACTACCAATAATAGCTAAAATGTAGAAACAACCCAAATATTCATCACCTGGCAAATGGATAAAGAAAATGTAGTATATTTATATAATGAAATATTATTCCTAACTACTCTGGCTCTTTTCTTGTTCAAAGAACTATAAGAAAAGTCCTAAAGGTGTGATATTTCCCAACCATTTGAGTAGAGATTTGTATCTAGAACTAATTTAATTCTGCAGATTAAGAAATGGGGTAAGCTGGGATGGCTCAGCAGGTTAAGCACTCCCTTTGCAGCCCTGGGGACCAGGGATCGAATCCTGACCCCAGCGCCTGTGAACCCACATGATGAACTGGGGTGTGCTTCCCATGTGGAAGGCCCTCAGTTTGGTTCTTGCCCCCCGGTTTGTCCCCTGGTTCAAGGGGGCATGACTACCATGTGGGGGGCCCCCAGCCCACCTTTGTGGAGCAAAACCATGTCAAAAACTGATGAAGTACAACTATGTAGACTGCTCTGGGCCTTCCCCCTTCTCTCTGTCTCTGTCTGTCTCTGTATCTCCCTGTCTGTCAAAAACAATAAAATAAATCTTTTTTTAAAAAGGAGAAAAAAAGAACTGTGTCATTAACTGTACCCAGTGTCATACAGCAATTCATTTCTTTTACAGATCTTGAAAGTTAGAAGTATATAGTATAAAAAAGCAAGTATATTGAAGTAAGTGTATGTTGTGCCGAATGAGATCACCCGCGAGACAGACAGCCACGACACAGAAAATTTGGTGGAATCAGACCCTCTTCTGCCAATTGGTGAGGGAAATTTTTATTAGCAGATTCGAATCTGGGCTGCCACCCCGGTTCATCCGGGAGCAACAAGCCCTGACTTACACCAAGTTTGCCTTTTTATACATAATTTAAAACAGGG
>PVKE010047445.1:0-11919 GCA_004027555.1 Craseonycteris thonglongyai | reverse complement strand
AAGTCAGAATGAAAGAATCCGGAAAAATATGACCTCACTTATAGGTGGAATATAAAACTGAAAGTTACAAAGACACAGAGACCTATGGACACACCCAATAACTTGGTGATTGCCTGAGGGAAGGGGAGGAGGGGGGAGGGAGAGAGGGAGGGGAGGTGGGAGAGGGCACCAGCATTATGGACACACTCAATGGTTTGGTATTTACCTAGAGAGGAGGGAGTAGGGAGGAGGGGGGAGGGAGAGTTGTGGGGGAGGGGGGAGTGGGCACCAGATATATCGGGTTGGAGGGGGACCTGATTCTGGGAGCTGGGCACATAATGCGATGCATGGGTGATGTGATGTGGAGTTGTCCATTGGGAAACTGTCTGATTGTTACCAACCAATGTCACCCCATTAAATTTAACAATAAAATATATATAAAAAAAACCCCAAAAAAAACTATTTGTAGAGCATTGTAAATTAACAATAATGTGAAGAGCCTGGGGGCCTCTTCTGATTTTTTCTGAGTTGGGAAACTAAATGGTAAGTAGAGAGTTAGAAAACTGATTTAAAGACAAGGAATAAAAATTAAAGCTGAAGAAAAAAAGACTTTTAAATGTTGGGCAAAAGGTTGTGTAGAATATGTTTTAGAGATGAGCTTCTATGTTATGAGAAGCAGGAAGGAAGTGAAGAGTAGCAGGATGTACCCCTCCAGAGAATGCCTTATTGGCAATAAGGATTACTTTGGGAAACTGCAGATATAGGAGAAGCTTTGAAAACAACAGAAGTTACTTAAAAGAACTTTATATTTATAAAGAAAATTTCCAGTTTTAAGGGTGTATTTATCTCTGTACCAGAAATAAAAGAATGACTAAAGCATAAGAGACTCTTCTGTTTTAATCTTAATTTTTTATTGTTTCAACAGAAACAGAGAGAGACAGAGGTAGAGAGAGACAGAGAGAATGGGGAGGGCCCAGAACAGTCTCCATAGTTGTACATCATCAGTTTTTCAACACGGTTTTGTTCTACATAGGTTGGTAGGGACCTCGCAGGGCAGGAACTGGGCTGGAGGCCTCCTGCAAGGGAGGCACGACCCCTCGAGCCAGGGGCCCAATTGAGCGGCAAGAACCGAACTGGGGTCCTCCCGCATGCATGGGAACCACACTCCAGTTCAGCATATGGGTCCACATGGGCCGGGTCAGGGATTCAATCCTGGGTCACAGGGTGGCAAAGCAAGCGCTTAGCCCACTGAGCCATCCCGGCTTCCCACATAAGAGAATCTTATCCATTAAGATGGCACTGACTTAAATCTTCATGACACATTTAATCCTTGTTTGAGCTCCCCCCTCCTCCAATAGCTTTCTTTTGTTTTAGCTGAAGATGGTATTTAAAATGGTGACCTTGGTGCCTAGAAAAGTTAATCAGTTTTCCTGAGTACTTCTATGTACTTGAGGTATACATGGTAATAAACTTTAATTTTCTCTTGTTAATTTGTCTTTTATTACAGGGGTCTCAAACAAGAACTCAGAAAGTTAGAGGCAAGATTATTTTTATCCTCAACAATGGAAAAAATAAATATTGAGAAAATAAAATGTGATCAATTGAATTATGTTTCAGGAAAAGATTATTACTATAGTAACTATTTTTTTTTATATTTCTTCTGTTCTCATTTAAGAAACAAAGGGAGAAGCATTTTCAGTGATTTTGGTGGAAGTGCAGATATAAATTCCACACAGCTTTTGTACTTGCTAAACTACTTAAAGAATCATCTAAAACAATTTTTTTGTAATTATTATCCAACCCAGCCCTGAACCTATAATCAAACAGATATAATCATATCTGTCTTTATTATTATTATTTTTGAGACAAGTTCAAATTCTGAACTTTCTGGATGATCTTAGGACATCTATCTTGTTTTCCACAACCCCAAATTTCTTCCACTGTATCTAAATGCTGTTTTGCTTTTATAGTAATTTTTATATTTTTTAGGATTTGGTGTTCTTCTGAAACTTGCATTATATAACTTAGTGGAAAGACACCCCAGGCTTTGGATTAGTAAAACATGCATCAGAATCCTGTCATTTACATATTGTTTTTGTGTGACACTGGAAGAAGGACCTAACTTCTCTGAACTTACTTTTGTGTGTCTACAAAATGCAGATAGTTAAAGATATCTCTCTCAAATTGTGATTAAGAAGACTAATGAGATAACCCCAATCTTATTCACAGAAAGCACTATATTCATAGTATTTTTAAAGCTAAGTAGATTGTTGAATTTGCTAGCAGTTTTTATTTTTTCACTTTTTCTGATATAAATGGTTCTTTCATGAATATTTTGCATGTTAGTCCTCAATCATATAGAATTTCTACTCACTAAATTTTTTCAAGTGAGTGCCTAGTGGGATCAGTAGATGTGAGCCTTATATTATGGGGAACATAATTTCTTTAAAATATTTTATTTTTATTACCGATCTCCCCTCTATCAATTATCTATCTATCTATCTAGCTAGCTAGCTAGCTAGCTAGCTATCATTTATCTATCTAGCTATCATCCAGCTATCATCTATCATCTATCTATCATCTATCTATTTTTCTACCATCTATCATCTTTGTTTCTAATTACCTACTGTCATTAATTATTGTACTTCTAAAGTATATAAAATATTTTATTATTTGTCATAATCCAAACAGAAAGTGGAAACTGAAGAAGATTAGCTGAAGTTAGAAGTTCATGAATGGATTTTTTTCTTTGACTTTACTATTTATCATCAAGCAAAAAGCTATCTTTTTCAAAGCTTTAGGTGGGATCTATTTTGCCCACCAGTGAGCTAAATCAGATTGAGTCATTATTTTTGAGATGTGGATATTAAATATTTTGCCTTTTAAAGAAAGCTACAATTTTATAGTTGTCAAGTGAGAAGTAATATTAAATGAACAGAAATACGGGGCTTTATATGTTTACTGAATAAGAAAACAAAGTAGTAAAATATTTCCAGTTTCAAGATGTTTGATTAACTTGCATTTGTAAAGAAAGATTTTTAAACTATTAATCCTATACTAATTTTCAATGTCCTCAAAACATATTATAGGTATGTCTTTTCTTAAGGCTTTGTTATTTGGTACTGAGATAGTTGCCAATAAACCATTACATTCTAATTAAAAGGGCAGAAATAATTTTTAAATCTTTAATTCATTTCAAAGTAATATTTTGTGCCCTAAGCCACAAAACCAACCTTAATCAGAGGATAAATTTAATTATAATTATTTTCCAGTTAAGTTACAGAGGCCTGTTTAACAAGTTACTGGTTGGGAATGACTCTCCTAAAATGTTTACCCTCATTTAATACAATTTCAGATTTATTTTTTATTTAAAATTTAAACAGAAGTTAACATTTGTACAGGTAAATGTGGTAGATTAAATTCTACTATACAGTAACACAGACGTAGGAGTGGTTTCAGTTCCATTGGAATAAGAGGTGCTGAGGGGGACCAAAATGATGACAAAGGTAATCAGCTTCCTCATCTCCATACAAAGATCTATGATCTACCCTCAACAAAAACAGCTCTGGTAAACCTCTGGAATCCACTTAGGCAATTTTAGCAACTCAGTAGAACACAAAATCTGAGAATTATTGAATAAGACAAGTAGTCAGACAGCTGCATTTTTACCTACATCATCTCAGTGCGCAAGCTGGTATTGTTCATCACCAAGAAGAAACTTTGCAGCTAGAGAGAGTTTCCCTCACCAGGAAGGGAAGAGCTGGGTGAGTTGCTAGCTTCCCTCTTTGTTCTGGGCACTGTATAAAAATCCCTTTTCAAATCCACTCTACCCAGACTAATAAAGCTGAGATGGATAGCATAAGGAACAAGCAAAAAAAAAAGCAGGGCCTATTATTAGCACAGAGACAGCAGGAGTGATTGCATTCAGAGACCTGCTCTGTAGACAAACTCAGCATATTTCATCACTGCTTAAGCCAATAGCCCAAACAGCCACTGTGGACTCCCTGCAGATTTCACCCACAGGTATTCACATTCACTGATGCTAGATGCCTCAGTTCCTCCCCAATTCCTCCTCTTCATCCTGCCTTGTCCTGAGCCCAGGAATCACACCAGCAACCATCCCAGGCATCCTAGTGTAAGATACCAGCCACTTGAGTTACCTCCCTACCCCTGTCAGAGTGCAGCCAAGTTTGCTCAAGCCTCTAATGCTGTGCAAGTACAAGATGCCAGCCTCGTCCTGGTGGTTGATCCGCCCATTGTGCCTGTGGTCAAGGTTAGGCCCTCCAGCTGGGCACCTGCATGTCACCAGGCTAAGGCTCATCATCAGTCTCCACTGTAGTGCACACGCTCAGGGAGAAATATGCAGCCGTGGGAGAACAAACCAATAACCATGGCCTCTGCTCGTGGGCCTCGTCAGCTCTTGCCTTCTGTCATTGGCCAGCTCCACTATGCTCTGCTATAGCAAGCTGTCCTTACTGTGTAACTGCACACACTCCGCCTAAAACTCATCACCACCCCCACTACAGTCTACATGTTTGGAGAAGACTGTGCAACCACAGGACAACATACTGATAACCAGGGCCCTAACACTCGCTGGCTGTGGCTCTCATTACTTCATGTGTGTCTTCAACCCGTCCCTGTCACTACATAGGCACCCACAATTGGCTCCTGCAGCTGAGTGCGTGCACACCACTGGCTCTGGTCAGCAATTCCATTTGCCTTGATTCCTAGACTCTGGACCGCGAGGTACTGCTAAAGACCCCAACAGTCCTTGCAAGTAATACAGACTCCTCACAGTGCTTATTAAATAACACATAGTTTTTTGATGCTGAAGGCCTTAATAGCCTGAGCTGAAGAGACATCATATCCACCCCTAAGCTGGTTTCTGGTACCACTAGATTTCGGGTGACAGCATGCCCCAACATGCCTCCCTATCTCCTCAGGTAAAAGGCTTTCTTCATTGAACTCAGTCCAAAAAGACTGAAAGAGATAAATGTTTCTTCAAAAACACACAGACAACTATTTAAGGCTACAGAGATTAAAACAAATCGAAGAAAAAGGACTCCACTAAAAGAATGCAGTAAGCCTCCTAAAACTAATACCAAACAAATGAGAATTCAAAATAATTATTACAAAGATGAGCAGAAAGCTATAAGAACACACAGGCAAATACTTTAATGATATCAGAAAAACAATACAAGAAAAAAAATACAAAGTCAACAATGTGATAGGAAACAAAAAAGAACCATCAGGACTTTTGGAGCTGAAGAATGCAATAATTAAACTGAAGTGTAATTATTCAATAGGGAGTTTTAATGGCAGACCTGAGCAAGCAGAAGATAGAATCAATGAGCTAGCTAAAATATGAATTAAAAATACCCAACCAGAGGAGCAATAATTAAAAAGAAAAGGAATAAAGCAAGTCTATGGAACTTACAGGAAACCATCAAAAGAAATGATATACTTATCACTGGAGTCCAAGAAGAAAAAGAGAGGGAGAAATGGTAGAAAGCTCATTTAAAGAAACAATGGCTGACAACTTCCCAAACCAGGGGAGATATTTGGACATTCAAGTTTATGAAGCTAATAAGTCAAGTCAAAATCTCAACCCAAATCATCTTCCCTAAAGAAAAAATAAATAAATAAAAGCAGTAAGTGAAAAATGTATCCCATACAAGGGAATCCTGAAGGCTACAAGTGGATATCTCAGCAGAAACCTTGCAGGTCAGGAGAAAATGGGATAATACTCATATATTTAAAGTGTGAAAGAAAATAATTCTACCAAACAAGAATAATTTAGCCAGTATAGTTGTCCTTCAGAGATAAAGGCAGATCAAAACTTTCCCTAAAAAATGAAAGCTGGGGGAATTAGTCATCACTAAACATACATTACAAGAAATTCTGAAAGGAGTTTTCCAGTTGAAACATAGGATGATAATCGGTTACATAAAAACATATAAATATACAACACACTGGTAAAAAGAAGTATACAATCAGATTAACACTTTAATACTGTAATATGGTGATGCATTAACTACTTAACTCTAGTATAAAAGCTAAAGTACAAAAGTATTAAAATAACTATAACTTCAATAATTTGTTAATGGTACACAATGTAAAAATATAAACGATGATGTCAGAAACATAAAGGGAGGAGCAAAAGAACAAAGTTTTGTGTATGATCAAAGTTAAATTGTTATCAGTATAAAATATATCAATATATCTAAATCTATCATCTATGTCTATATCTATATCTATATACATACACAGTAATTGTGCAATAAAATAAACAAAAGGCGTACTAACAGAAAATGAAGAAGTAAAACTGTCTTTGCAGATAATAGGCTCTCATATATAATCTTAAAATCTCCACTAAAAATGGTTAGAACTAATCAACAAATTTAGTGAAGTTTCAGTATACAAAATTAAAATATAGAAACCAATTGCATTTCTATACACCAACAAAAAATTATCTGAAAGAGAAATAAAGAAAACAATCTTATTTATAATAACACTAAAAACAATAAAATATCTAGAACTAAATTAAACTAGGAGGTGATAGATCTATACACTGTACACTATAAGACATTGATAAATTAAATTGGAGAAGACACAAATAAATGGTAATATACTCCATACTAATAAATCAGAATTAATATTGTTAAAATGTCTACAATGCCATATATAGATTTAATGAGATCTCTCAAATTCCCATTGCATTTTTCACAGAAAAAAAAAAGTTCTAAAATTTATATGGAATCACGAAATCCTCTAATAGCTAAAAAAATTCTAAGAAGAAGTAAGAAAATTGGAGACATCACATTTCCTGGCTTCAATTACTTTTACAAAGCTATAATAATCAAAGCAGTATGGTACTGGCATGAAACTAGATTAGATCAATAAAAGAGAATTGAGACCCCAGAAATAAAAGCTTACATATATTATAAACTACATTTGACAAGGGAGCCAAGAATACTCAATGGAGCAAAGAAAGTCTCTTCAAAAAGTGATGCTGAGGGGAAGCCTGGATGGCTCAGTGGGTTGAGCGCTCACTTTGCAGTGCCGGGGACCGAGGATCGACCCCGGCCGCGGCCCGTGCGGAACCATGTGCTGAACTGGGAGCTCCCCTAGTTCAGTTCTCTCTCTGTCTCTGTATCTCTCTCTCTCTCTCTCTCTCCTCTGTCAAAATAAATAAATAAATAAAAATATATATTAAAAAAAAATGATGCTGAGAAACTTGGATAGTCATATGTAAAATAACAAACATATACCCCTATTTTTCAACATTCACAATAATTAACCCAAAATGAATTAGACTTAAATGTAAGATTTGAAACCACAAAATTCCTATGAAAAAAACATAGAGAAAATTTTCGTTACTTTGATCCTGGCAATCATTTTCTGGATATGACACCAAAAGCACAAGAAACAAAAACAAAAATAAATGGAACTATGTCAGACTAAAAATATTGTGTACAACAAGGGAAACAGTCAATAAAATGGAAAGGTAACCTACCGGACAGAAGAAAATATTTGTATAACATATATCTGATAAGAGGATAATGTCCAAATATTTAAAATTTTTATACAATTCACTGCAAAAATATCTGATTAAAAAATACTTATTATTATTATTTTTTATAGAGAAGGCATATGAATGGCCAACAGGTACATGAAAAATGCTGGACATCACTAATTATTACAGAAATGTCAATCAAAACTACAATGGGATATTACTTCACTCCTGTATAACTATCATCAAAAAAGATTTAGCAAGGGTTGACAAGAATGTGTAAAAAAAAACACCCTTTTGCATTGTGGTATGGGCATGCAAATTGGTGCAGATACTATTGAAAATGGTGTAGCGTTTTCTCAAAAATTAAAAATAGAGTCGCCATGTGATCCAGCAATCTCATTCATGGGTATATATCTAAAAGAAATGAAACAAGATATTGAAGAGATATATGCATTCCCGTATTCATTGTAGCATAATTCACAATAGCAAATATATGGAAATAACCTAGTGTCTCTACCTAATAGATTCATGAATAATGTGTGTATGTGTAGTATTATATAACTAATGACACTATATATATGTACACACACACACACATACACAATGGAAACTTATTCATCCGTGGAGAAAAAAAAACAAACTTTTATTTGCTACAACTTGAGTGAAAGTTGAAGGCATTAAGCTAAGAGAAATCAATCAGAGAAAGACAAATAGTGTAAGATATCACTTATATGTGAAATCTAAAACAGCCAACCTTACAAAAACAAAAGGCAGAATGATGGTTATGAGGGGTTAGGATGAGTGAAATGGGAAGATACTGGTTAAAGGGTGCACACTTCCAATTATAAGATGAAAAAGTTCTAGGTATCTGATGCACACCCTGAAGATTATATTAATAGGTAATAATATTGTGTACATGTTTGTGTGAGGTCAGAAATATCCAGGCACATAATATAAAAAAGACAGGCATTTATGGCTGAATTTTTCCAGACAGACTTCATTATTATACATACATTATACATAAATATATATTATTCATATACATGTACATTATATATATATATATGATGAAAACTTACTAAGAGAGTAGATTTAAATGTTCTTACCACAAAAAAGAAATGATAGTTATGTGATATATAGAAGATGTTAGCTAACATTATGGTAGAATTCAATTTGCAATGTATAAGCGTATCAAATCAACTCTTTGTACACCTTAAACTTAAATATTGTTGTAGATTAAATATATCTCAATAAAACTATAAAAAATAAAAAGTTACATTTAGAGATTAAAAAAAAAAAAGAGAAAGTGTTGAACCTGAGCAAAGAGGGAATGTAACTTAGGAAAGAAAGTATGCTGACCACTTAGGTGTTACAGGAAAACTGTCAGCTTAGTGAATTACATTTCAGAGTACTAAGTTTGTTTTTTATTCTTAGTCTTTCTGATAATTGTATCAGAATTTGATTTAGAGATGCTTCTAACCCTAACAAAATTAACTAGAGACCTGTGAAAATCATATGAGTTCTAACAATTAATTTCACAAACTTATCCACCATTTGCTTACGCTGACAATACTATACAAACAACTTGGTAGGGTTTCATAACCTTGGTATATCAGTGTCACACCGCTGTGTTCATATCAACATGTTGTAATGTCTTGCTGAATGGCATTTATTATTACTGTTGTATGCTTTTGTGTGCTGTCATGAGAATGTCAGAGCAAACCAACATTAAATTTCTTGTTAAACTTAGCAAGAATAAAAATTAAATCAAGGATATGTTAGTCCAAGTTGATGGGGATAATGCCATGAAGAAAGTGGCAGTATATAAAAGAATTAAACATTTTTCTGAGGGGAGAGAATGTGTTACTGATAAAGAGAGGTCAGGGTAGCTGGCAATGAGCAAAACTGATGAAAAGATTGCAAACATTAGTTGAATTCTGCATCAAATTATCATTGACTGTGAGAAGCATAGGAGACCACATAAACATTTATAGAAAAACAAGAAAACCTTAACTGAAAATTTTTGCATGAGACAGGTGTGTACAAAAATGGTCGTGAAGGAACTTACTGATGAACAAAAGCCAAGAAAAGTCAAAGTTTGCCAAGACCTTTTGGAGAGGCAAGAACATGTTTTGTGGGGTGTTATCACTGGTGATGAAACAGGTGTGCCAGTACAACCCCAAAACAAAGTTTCCAAGTACACAATGGAAGTCAGCAATTTCTCCATTACCAAAAAAAACGTTCTGGCAGACCAAATCCAGAGTCAAAATGATGTTGCTAATTTTTTTTTTATTAGATCGTTCATTATAAATCTGTACCAAAATGACAGTCACCCAAGATTGCTATTTGAAAGTGTTAAAAAGGCTGTGTGAAAAATTTACATGGGAACAACCTGAACTTTACTCCATCTTTGTTCTTACATCATGACAATGTACCAGCTCACATGACTGTCTGTGACAGAGTTTTTAGCTAGTCAACAAATAACTGCATTGGAACACCCTTCCTACTCACCTGATCTGGTCCCCAGTGACGCTTTTCTCTATATAGAGGTAAAGGATATATTGAAAGGAAGATATTTTGGTTATTTTAAGAACATCGTTGGCAATATGATGAAGCTCTGATGGCCATTCCAGAAAAATAATTCCAAAATTGCTTTGAGGGGTGGGCTAGTCCCTGGAGTCAGCACATAGCTTCCCAAAGGGAGTACTTCAAAGGTGAGCGTCGTAATATTCAGCAATGACGAATAAGCACTTTCTCTAGGATGGCTTCATGAACTTAATAATCAGACCTTATATTTGTGTGAGGAAATCTCTCGCAAATATGAAGTATAAGTTATTAATGTATGATGGTGAATTTCTTGTATGTTAAATTTTTCCTGTTTTTCCTCCCAGTCTGACAGTAAAGGCAAAATTACACAATGTGCACCAAATGTGAATAGAAAATGTCCAAAAGAAGCTCTTCTTTTAAGACCAATGAATGTAACAGAGGTAGTGGGGGCAATCCTGAACCCAATTTTTTTTTCCTAGCCCTGCTGCCAGGCCATTCCCACTTTTTGTACTGCAATTCTGCGGCAACAGTGACCATGCAGGCATCTGAAATACTGACATACAGGACTCCTTTCTTCTCTCTAAACATAGGAACTATAGTACAGAAAGTTTTTATTTCTTCCTTTTTTTTCCCAGAAAGTTTTATGATCTGCTTTTTGTCTCTCTCTATCCTCCTGCCACTTGGACATAGCCAAATCTAGTATGGGAAAATAATGGCACAATATCAGAAATAAAGCCGTGGCTTACTAGCCAGAGAATCAAGAAAGGGAATCCTTGAAATCCAGATATAATTGGGGAGACCAAAGTAATTAGGGAGTTCAAAAATGAAATTCATTTTGGGCTCATGAGGAATGATCCAGAAGTAGAAAAAAGGCTTATCAAAGCTGCAAGAAACATTTTCCATATAATTCAACATAAACAAACAAATGAACAAACAAAAAACACTAGGAAAACTGCCTTAAAGTGCTTGTTTTAAAATTTTAGGCTCAGAAAAGGCTTTAAAAATATTCTGAAGAAAGACAAGATTAATTTTTGCACTCTCCTTTTATTTTATATAATAATTCATCCTTTTATATAAGAATGCAGTGTGTTGTAGAGAAAAAACCAAGTTGTGAAGCACAGAATCTGAATTCTAGCCTAATTACCAATGTTAAATTTTTTTTTTAATATTTTTATTTATTTATTTATTTTTGACAGAGAGAGAGAGAGAAAGAGAGAGAGAGAGAGAGATACAGAGACAGAGAGAGAGAGAGAGAGAGAGGGAGAGAGAACTGGACTGGGGGAGCTCCCAGTTCAGCACATGGTTCCGCACGGGCCGGGGACGGGATTCGATCCTTGGTGCCCAGCACTGCAAAGTGAGCACTTAACCCACTGAGCCATCCCGGCTTCCCCCCCTTTTTTTTTTTTTAAATATTTTTATTTATTTATTTATTTTTGACAGAGAGAGAGAGAGAGAGAGAGAGAGAGAGAGAGAGAGAGAGAGAGAATGTTAAATTTTTATATGGTGGCTTGGACAAGTCAACTCTTTCCTTTGAGCTTTGTTTTCTTTAAGTAAAAAAAAAAAATAGGCCATCATAAATATAATTGTTAAAAATATATATTGGATTATATAGTAATAAGAATGAAAAGCACAATCACCTTTCATATATTTAAACTCATGTATACCTCCCCAAAATAGTTGCAATTATCCTTAATGATTCTTGATTTTGCAATATATTTGGATATTATTTTCTTTATTTTTATTTTTATTTTATTTATTTATTTATTGTTAAATTTAATGGGTTGACATTGGTTGGTAACAATTAGACAGTTTTCAGATGTACAAGTCCACATCACATCACCCATGCATCGCATTATGTGCCCACCACCCAGAATCAG
>PVKE010047444.1:0-11923 GCA_004027555.1 Craseonycteris thonglongyai | reverse complement strand
TGAAGAACAGACTTGTGAAGGAGAGCAGAATTTGCCAACCCCAAAATATGTCTCTTTGGCATAAGGGTTATTTAAGGCTGCTTATTTTCAAGAAACAGCAGACATAGGAAGCTCTCTGAAAACTGAATAGAAATTACTCTTTCTAGGAAATATTTACATTTATAAGGGAAATCTTCATTTGTGTCTCCTTCTTGATACCACCAGGAAGGGAAGAATGACTAAATTTCTTGAAACTGTTATCAGTGGAGAAAGCAATGACTTAATTTGCACAACCACCTTACCATTGTTGACTGTGCTTTTCCTGGTAACTTCCCATAACTACCCTCTTCCCCCCACATCTTCTTTTGTCTTTAGCTTGACATGTTTTTTTATGGTGGTGACTTGGGCCATTTTGAGGAGTTAATCAGTTTTCTTGGGCCTCTCCCATGTGCACAGGAGGTACACATGTTGTTAAACTCTTTCTCCTGTTTGCCTTTTATTACAGGGCATTCTCAGTCAAGAATTTAGAAGGATGGCGAGATTTTCCTTCCTCACATTTGCTTAAGAATAGGAGTAGTGAGTTAGTGGCAGGGTTGGGCTGTAGACCTAGGCCCTTCACTCCTGGTCCAGTGCTCCTTCTATATGTCAGGCTTCCACCCTCAATTTGGCTATTTAGATAAATAATGTTTTACTTATTCCTGACACTTGTCCAAAACAAAGATATTGAATTATGCCCTTTGATGTAGAAATTTAACCCATGTAGGCATACTCTATAAAGAAATGTGGTCAATTCACGCACAGTTGTGCATGAATATCTATCGTGCAGCCAGAACCAAAGGAAAAACAAAACAAAACAAAACAAAACACCAAAATACAGCAAAGTAAGCTGAGGTTAAGACACAGCTCCAGGTTGGCAGATGTTGGCACTATACCAAACAACATTGATATTTGACTCCAATAGGTGGGGGTTATTTGCCAGTGAGTCTTGTGCTCACACTTCTTATAATAGAGATGCAACCACACACCTTCTGTTAACCATTAATGACTATTCCATAACAATCTTTCAGAGTATTCTAAATCAAAGAGCAAGGGTAAAGATGGGGTGTGCTTACCTTGTGTGTTTGCCCTTTAGTTATTTAAAATGTGTAAGCCAAAAAACGAAGGGTTGGAATAAGCCGTGGGTGGCATAAATAGGATGCTGTCTTCCTCTACCTTCTCCCCTTTTAAGGAAAGATCAGAGTCTGAATGTATTCATCAGGGAGAAGAAGCTCCAAGGAATCTGATAGTTGTATGTTGCTGTTACTTTAGTTTTGTGATAGAAAATGTGTTTTGAATAATTCCAGTGGCTTGAGCTTGTCCTGGCCCTGAGAATACTGAGACTTTCATTTGGACCTCACATGGTAGAAGGGTTTGTTTTGACTTCCTCCTCCACCCCTTTCCCAGGACTTGCGATGTTCTTTGTCTTGTTATAATTATCTAGGACTCTTTCTCTGAGGGAGACCAACATGGAGGGTATCACTTCTTGTCCCTTAGACCAGGTGGTAGGAGACAGCATGGCTATCAACACACACACATACACACACAAACTCACACGCATGCACTCACGCACAGTGCCTAATTGAATTCCAGATTGACATAACTTTTGCAAGTGACATAGCTTGTACTTGAGCATATCATAGGAGATGCTCTCAATTGATTGTTTTTAATTAACTAGGTAGTGTTCTGTTAAGGAGCTAGAAATAGAAGTGTGCAAGATGAAAGTACTGGTGTCTTGCATATACCTCTTACTCTATGCGGTCTTCCCAGCAAGAGGTATCGCTGTAATAGTAGCTCTGATTAGTTATTCCTGGTGAACACTACAGAAAATACAGGATCTGGCAGAAGTAACACTCCTTATTCATGAACTGGTAAACTTCCAAAAGGTCCTTACTTCTGTCAGACTCTGTGGTGGACTGAGCAATTAATTAAATCAAGATAAATACCAATCTCTAACTTGTCTTTTGTTACTAATTCTTTCTCTCTGAAAAAAATGCATGCTGTCTCACTGGCTTGCTAAATAGCAATTATTTTAAATTTGCTCATTGGGTTTTAACAAGCAAAATATCATAATTTATATTGCTATTGTTAAAAATTAAATTCAGCTGAGCAAATCTGAAGATCTAATTGGCTTTATGAAATGATTCATGAATTAGGCAGCATCTCAGCTAACAAGTAGAGTTATCCAAAATGGAAAACTTTTAAAGAAGGGAGGGTGGGGCAAGGAAGTCATACGCAAAAGAAAAGTGAAAGTTTATTGGAGGAAAGTAAGAGTTTGGGGTGACATCGACTGTTCATTGGCTGAGCTGCAGTGTTTTCCATTGACTGGGTCTATTGCTGGGCAAGAAGAAAATCTTCCTCTTGCTGGGGCAGTAAAGCAGCAGATACATCGTCCTGTTGGAGATACAAGGTATCCTCTCTTCCTGCTCAGAGTAGAACATGAGAATTCCCTGTACAGGCCTTTCTGACACCAATTTTAGTTGAGATTTTCTTTATTAATTTTTACCCTATGAATATATATAAGGTTTCCCTCAACTTTCTTATTATGTATGTATTTATTTATATTATTAAAAAAAAAGATTTATTTTATTGTTTTTGACACATACACACACAGAGGCAGAGAGAGAGAGAGAGAAGGGGGAGGACCCAGAGCAGTCCTCATAGTTGAACATCATTAGTTTTCGACATATGTGGTTTCATTCCACAGGTGGGCACGGGGCTGTACAGGGCAGGAACTGGGTGGGGCCTCCCACATAGGAAGCTTGCTCCAGTGAGAACTGAAATGGAGGTCAGGACCGGGACTCAATCCTCAGACCTGGCACTGCAATGTGAACACTCAATTCACTGAGCCATCCTGGCTTCCCCTGTCATAACGTTTTCAAATGCAATTTCAATGAGATGAACTTTAGGTAGCTTTTAACTGGTTTTCTTCTAGTATTTTGGTTTTGTTTTTTTTTTTAATCTGTATACAAATACAATATTAATTTTCATGTATATTACTAGGATTCTTTTGGTTGCAAATAATGGCTGGAATCTGACCCAAACTGGCTTACAGAAGGAAAAAAAGGGAATTTTGTGAGCTCATATTTTGGGAAGTTTAAGACACTGCTGAATCTTAAGCCTCAAATTATGTCATCAGGAATCAGCACACTGGCATTTTCTCTGTTGTGTTCTCTCTGCTCTCCTTTGGGTTAGCTTCATTCTCAGGCTCTCCCCACAAAGAGGCAATGACAGCCACCGATAACTTTAACCTGAAAGTCTATCAGTTTAGCCACATCAGGGGTAAAAGAGACTCTCTAGCAAAAACCCCAAGTCTGGCTTTTCATTAGTCTCACTCTAGCTGATGAGCTAATGAAGTATGGCCAGGGGTGGACTGTTCTGATTGGCCAGTCCTGGTCACGTGCTCATCACTGGAGCTAGGGAGGGGAGGGGTGGTTCTCACAGAAGAATGGAGGCAGTGTTATCAGAGAGAGAATGGAAGATCAGCAGAAAATCACAGCACATGTCCATCCATTCATTAGGAGATTCCCTTGCTCTAGTGAGAGGAAGTTTCCTATGATGAAAAGAACTATGCAAGACAACGTTTGAGGTTCAGAATGTACAGCCTTAGATATTATTTCCAGTTTGTGAGACTTTGGCAAGTCAATTAACCTCTTTGACCTTTAGTCTCTTCATCTGACAATAGATATAAAGACTCAGAGATTAGGAAAGAAGGAAAAGGACAGTATTTGGCACTTGTTAACAGTTAGTAAAGGGTAATTTAATGAGATGAAATAGTTTGTGCTACTTTTAAAAATTAAAATATTGTGCTCTGGGATGGCCCATGCATTACCTCCCAGTGAGAAAGTCACATTCTCAAACCTCAGTTTCCTCATTTACAAAACTAATGAACTACTTTGATGATGCCATGAATATTTGTGAAGAGAATACAATATACCAGGCATTTTTCTAGACACTAAGGATATATTTACTAGTGATCAAAGTGGAAACATGCTTCCTTAAAACTTACATTCTAGTGAGGGAGATACCACTAATCAAGGAGCAATGATATAGAAGTATATATAGTGTATGTACTAGTAAGAAAAAAAAGGAGTATATGTAATTTATGTGCTAATAAGAAAAAAAGAGAGAATAGGAATTTATAGGGAATGAGATCCAAAATGGTACTTAGATAATCAAGGAAAACTTCTGTGGGAAGTGACATTTGAGCACTGTGTCCTTAAGGACCTGAGGGACTGATCTATGTGGTAGCATTCTAGGGAGAATAAACAAGTAAAAAGGCCCTGGGGTGAGAGCCTACTTTTTTTTTTTTTTTTTAAGATTTATTGTTTATGACAGAGACAGAGAGAGACAGAGGCAGAGAGAGACAGAGAGAAGGGGGAGGGCCTAGAGCAGTCTCCATAGTTGTACGACATCAGTTTTTCAATAGGGTTTTGTTCCACACAGGTGGGCAGGGGCCACGCAGAGCAGGAACTGGGTTGGGGGCCTGCTGCATGGGAGGCATGCCCCCTTGAACCAGGGGCCCAATGGGGGATCAAGAGCCGAACTGGGGCCTCCCTCATAGGAAACATCTCAGTTCAGCATATGGGTCTGCACAGGCCAGGACCAGGATTCGATCCTCTGTCCCCAGGGCTGCAAAGTGAGCGCTTAACCTGCTGAGCCATCCCGGCTTCCCCGAGAGCCTACTTTTACAGTCAAGGAAAGTAGCAAAACCAGTGAGGTGGAGGGCAGTGAGAGGATAGGTTGTGGCTAAAGTTGAGGCTAAAGAGGAGCTGGGGCCAGATCATGTAGCATCTAGTTCGCCATAACAGGGAATGTGGATTTTATTCTAAGTGTGGCAGGACTCCTCTAGAATTTTATGCAGGCAGGCGTTGATCTACTTACATTTAAAAAATATCATTCTGCCTCCTGTGGGGAGGAAAGATGATAGTGGAGCAAACCAGTTAGGAAGGTGTGGCCATATTCCAGGGAAAGGAGATGAGGGCTTGTGTGAACCAGGGTGCTTGGTTCTGGAAGTAATGAGAAGGAGTCAAATTAAGGAGTCACTTTCAAAGTAGAAAGAATGAGTTTGCTGATAGTTTGGTTGTAGGATGTGAGAAAAAGAGGTCATTTGGTCTGACTGTGTAAATGGTGGAGCCTTTACTGAGATGGAGAACATTGGCAGGACAGGGCAGAGGGGATAGATTTTTGTGTTAGGAGTGGGAAATGAAGAGTTCAGTTTGAAATGCTTTCTAATTGTCCAAGTTGCTATGTCTGGTAAGTGATACTTGTCTAGGAAAGGCCTTGGCTAGAGATATGACTTTGGGACTCTTTAGGGAATCAGGGGTATTTTAAGACATGGGAAATGGATGTGATTACTTTAGGAATGAGTTTAGATAGAAGAGAAGAGGATGGAACCTTGTCACTTTAATTGTTAGGGCTTTGTACTTACATATTTAAAATAAAAGGTTGTTCCAAATTCAAAATGTAAAAGAGATAGGAGTGGACAAAGCTATTTTGCTTGAGATCAGAGTTGGGGTTCGAGTCCTGTAGGCTGAGCCATCCCCACACCTGCCACAGACCCAGAAATGCCTATAGGCACCATGTTAAATGCTGAAAAATCCAGAGAGCTCTCCATCCTTTCCATCTGTGGTGGTCTGCCATTCTCTTCCTGGCTACCAGGCATATGTGTTTGGTCCACTCTGACCAAAGTATCCAAGGGCCCAGGCTGAGTGCCATGGCTCTGTTAAATAAATAAACAGATTTACAATTTCTTCCTGGTTAGATTTGATTAGAAAACCAGGAGATGGAATTGTAGACTATCAGAGCTGGAAGTGAACCCAGACATCATCTCTTCCAATCCTTTCTGTCTATTGAGAAGTGAATGATGAAGCTTTGAATGAAAAAAAAACTTAGTTGCTCAGGGTAACCCCAGAAGAAACAGAACAAGTTCTGACCCTATATGGTCTCACTTACCGTGTTATGAAACAAATGTGATGAAAAACAAGAAGTCTTCTCAAAAATGCAACTGTACAGTCATTTAAAAGAGCTGATATGGTGGAGATCAGTAGATGTCTGTCCATTAAAGGGTATAAGGTCTTATGGAAGTCTACGCTGGGGGAACTTTTGGTGGTTTGAAAGGTAACTTTCCTTTGACTGCTAGTTCTCAGCCTTCGGTTCTTGGATGAGCCTCGAGGAATCGTGGGCTCCCCAGAAAGTGTGTATGTATGTGCATGCACATCTGTTTTTTTCTGGACAGTGTGTTCTCAAGAGTTTACTAAATTCTCAAAAAGATATATATGATTACCCACCCTCAAAAACTTAGTTGCTCAGGGTAACTAACCCTGAAATCCTTATGGGAAACAATATGACTTACCATTTTAGGCAATGTATTATTTTAAATATAGCAATGTACTTACCTATTTTCACTAGCTAGTGTGTCCTAATGTACATCATATAAATAAACTATGTTTCCGTGAGGAGCAAAACATAACAAATAAACTGATTAACATTGAGTAAAAAGAAGTTTCTGTGTTTTAATCTCCAGGAGATTAATAAAATGTAAAGAAACTTTTTGCAGTGCTCAACTGTACCATACCTCAATATGCCAATCACTGTTTGCCATAGTATTGTTTGTTAAATACTTTCCACATACGCTGTAAAGCAAAAGTCTTATGCAATAGGAAGCAATGATTATTTGACATTCTTTCCATTAGCAAGGACTTTTAGTTTTCTGCATTACCTTATGGCCTAATTTCTTATTTATTCCCCCATTACAGGACCCTGTGGGCACTGACATCCATCTCACACATGCCTATTTCCTGTAATGGACGAACTTGATGCTAATGTGAGGTATGTGACATTTCTGTATATGCGAGGGCTCTCCAGAAAGTATCCAGCTATGTCATATGAAAAATAGAGGCATTTATGGCTGAATTTTTTTTTCTGGATAGCCCTCCTATTGTGCTATAAATTATAGTCATTTGAACTGTGAGGTCTCTGAAAAATCTATCGTGGTAGAGTTATAAAGCTAATAGATATGGATTTTCTTCAACCTTTTTGTATATAATCATGGGTGTGGTTCTATATGATCATTAGTGTTTGTTTGTTTTTTCACTTTTGATTAAATGACAAATGTGGTTATAAATGTTTCCAGAAGTCTATACTAAAAGTCGGCACAGTGGGAGATGGTGTTATATGAAAGTAGATACTCATTTCTGTAATAGGAAGAAAGCAGATACATTTAAATGGCGTAAAAATCGCTTAAGACTATCTATCTGTGCATCTAAACTTTGAATATGCATTTATAATAAATAGCTATTGATAGTTGGTTCTGGTTTGCCCACTCCTTTTTTTTAAACATTAGATTATGTGACCTGATGGTTGTGTGGCATAGTTATGTAAAGCTAAATGGTTTTTGTTTAGTTTTCCTGTCATTTCCTGCCACTCTTGGATATCAAATAACGAGACAGCTACCAGGGAACTTATTTCTTTAAAGGCCTGCTGCATTTTATTTGGCACAACCAAATAGCGCAAGACAATTATATTCAATAAGGCTTAAATGTTATGGATTGGCATTTGAGGCTGAGAACTAGCTGTAGATACCAATAGCTAGAAGGCACTCTAAAATAATATTAATACATTTCTGGTGTAATCACAGTGTTATGATCTCTTGAGACCTATAGAAAAGCACGTTTCAGGTATAAACCAGTGTGCCTCTGTGTTTGATGCAGTAGAACGCTGTGACAAAAGGGAATTGTCAGATGTCTTGACAGAAACTCCAGTGTGATGTGACTTGAGTTGGAAAGATGTACTGTCACCCCACACCTGGGAATTCCTTAAGGGTGGAAAGTGTCTCACATAATCCGTGGCACATGGTGGTTAGGTACTAAAGGGAGTTGAACAGCCAGTCATTGCTGTTCCTACTTACAGTTCCAGCAGAACTGTGTTCTAGCACAACCCCATATGCCAAGAGGCTCTGATTTAGCAATAAAACATTTTACACTCTCAATAGAAGCATCGTGAACTTTGTTATTTACCCTATAGGCTGTGCCATGTGTTTAATTTTTCTCTAAAAGTTTGTAACTTTATTTGTACAGAGAAATCATAGTGAAATCTAGAGAAGCTCAATTTTATTTTTGATAATTGAAAGGTCAAAGTGAGCAACATCGATGGTGAGGTTATGAAATTGTTTTAAGTTTAGGACACTGTAAAGAACTGCATCTGTTGGTTAAAATGCATTTCTTTTTGGATAAATCAGATATTATGATCCCTCCGATTTCTACCTTTACAACATTTATTTATAGCAGCATTGGATTCTAATTGCAGAATACAATTCAATTAAATGAACATTAGCCACGGCAATTGTGCAGGATACGAGATGATATCACTCCCCAGAATCTTGTCTCTGAACCATTCTCTCTTGTTAGATTTCTAACCTGACCCCATCACCATCTGCTCATCCTCACCCACTCCCTCTCGCTGCTGACACATTATTGGTAACAAATGCCACAAACTTCCCATCTATTTCCTCCTTGGTCCAGCCTCCGGGTATTCGTGATAAAGGACATCGATTACAAATTTACATTTACAAATTGTGATGCATAGATCACTGATAAAACATAGTAATTATAGGTGGTATATGAACATTTCCTTTATATCCTTCGAAGATAGAAAAGGAGAGGAGTGAGAAGTTTGGAGAAGAGAGATTCAGAGGACAGTATGAACTTTGCTTGGGAAAGGGTAAAACATCCAGTGGCCTGGTGGCTGTGAGGGTCTTTGAGAGTAGTTAGATTGCATATTTTTGTTTGTTTGTTTGCTTCAAATGTGTCCTAATATCTTTAAGGATCCAGCTCTTCAGTAAGACATTCTAGGTTGTCTATAAATTGCATGCTGAATGTTGACTATGTGGGAGGGCACCATGAGCTATAAACTTAATCATGTGTATTATCCCACATGATTAAAAAAAAATCCTACGATATACATGCCATTATTGTTTCCATTTTATAACGTGTGGTATCTAAGGCACAAAGAGGTTAAGTAACTTGCTCAAGTTCATATAACCACACTGCCCCCTACTATACTATAAATATTTTACGTGAATATGCATGTGTGTGTGAGTGTGTATTGGTGAGATGGCAGATATATTCCTGTCTGGGTACATGTGCTTTGGAAGAGAACGCAGGTGTGAAAATGGACCAACACCACCCCTGCTTCCCTCCCTCAAGGGCATAGAATGGCAGAAGACTACAAGTGCCCTGGGAAATTTCAGAAATATGAACGTTTTAGACTTGGATGGCCTATAGAATTGAGAGGCTCCAGCCAATATTTTTCAGATGCCAAGGGACAGAGAAGTCCTAATTGACATTTAGGGCTAAGTTAACTATCTTACATTTAAATATTCTGTCAGACCCTACTGGTCATTTCATTTTTTGTTTGTTTAGTTTCATCTAATTGAGTCTGCTAATTCTGTTTGATCCTTACTATTATATATCTATCAGTGTTCTTGGCGACAGGCATCAGGAACGAACTTGCTAATACATTCATATTCCAAGGTAATTTTGGAGAAGCTTCCATGTGCAGGCTAGAGAAATAAGATGAAAATGCTGGAGGACAGGGCTTGGGTTTAGAAACTGGTTCTCTGGGCATGAACAAGAACATTGGGAGTTCTAGAAGAGGTCAGAAGTGCAACAGTGGCCAACGACAGGACGAAGTGGTCAGTACAATGTGGGCAATATCCAGCCATTTTCTTTCTCTCTATGCTGCTTGCTCAAGAGTCAGATCCTGGGAGATGACATTTGATTGGCCAAGCCCAGTCATGTGACCACTTACTGTTCAGATTTCATAATGGGAGGCAAGTACTGCCTAGGAAGATGACATACAATGGAGGAAAGTTTAATCCTCTAAAGAAATTGGTGCTGTTTAGGAAGAGGAAACAGAGACTGGGTAGACAAAATATGACCAATGTTGAACTCCATTTGTTGTGTAGCAGTTGGATTTATCTATGTTCTTAAATAATATTGCTCCATTTGTAACTAAAAATAGGTGAGGACTCCTTCATTTGTTTTCTATATATTCACTAAGCACCTGAACTATGGGCCAGGAAGAGTTAACAAGTGTCTGTTCTTAAGGATCTCACCGTTTAACTATAATAGAAGATGATCAAACAAATAGAATTTAACACAATGACAAAAGAACCTTAATAGTGATATATACAGTGAGCTATATATTCTTTGTGACTTATAAGGTAGGACTAAAGAAAAGAAAAACAAAAACCAAAAAACGAAGGAATACTAGCACTTGATTTTAGAAATGACAAGTATTACCAGCATTTTCCCCTTAGGGCGTCTCTTGTAGGTAGCAGTTCTTGTCAGATAGATTGACTCATGATGAAAAGTGGGCAATGAATCAGACCCTGGCTGGAGAGGCAAATTCCTGACAAGTCTTCTCCTTTGGTAAATAGTGTCTCACAAACTTAGCCATCAGCAGGCAGCTCTTTCTGACACCCAATTGATGTTCTTTGGTCTGTTTGCTTCTTGGGGCTCTAGAGGACACAGCTGCATTCTTTGTGGTGGCTTTGGTGATTTTGCAGAAGATACTCTGTAGAACATCACTGGGTTGTGTTTGGGCCGTGAGCCTGGTGGTGCTTACCCAGTGCTGTCTTGAAGGCCATAAATGTGGCCATTAAACACTGCCTGACCTGGAGTTTTGTTTTATTTAACTATCAGATTCTTCCCATTGACATGTAGGTTTCCTCCTCAGCTCAAGTGAGATTCCTTAAAGGCCAGTTTCTGTCTTTTTCTTTCTGCTATTTATTACAATTTAACAGTTTCTGTTTTCTGGGGATGCTGGAATAGCTCAACAAGTTGAGTGTTTGACTTGCAACTGAGAGGTCTAGGGATCGAATCCTGGCCCCCCGCCCATGCAAACCCATGTGCTGAACTGTGGTGCAACTGGTAACCACTGAGATGGCAGCAGAGGTTCTTGCCTCCCATGTGTGAGGCCCTTGGTTTGGCTTCCACCCCATGTGGCCCCACATCCAGCTATGTGAAATGAAACTATGTCACACTAATGATGTACAACTATGGAGACTGCTCTGGGCCCTCCCCACTTCTATTTCTCTTTTATTTTCTCTCTAACAACTAAAAAAAAAAAAAGTTTCTGCTCTCTAAGAATATTTTCTGTCAATTTCTAGTTCCAGAAAATACAGGGTTGGGCAGAAGATGAGTAAGTGGAGGAAAATCCAAATATATACAGACTTGTTCTTGGAGGATTTCTCAGGATAATGACTCCAGACTCTAAGTTGAGAAAAAAGTTTATTTTCTATCTTGATGCCTTTTGGTTGTGACTTTCTTCTGCTCTTCCTCATTTCCTTGCCCCACAGACTCCCCACCCTTTCCCGCTGCACTGCCTGTCTTTCTTTTTAAAAATAATTATTGTATTTTTTAATTAGAGTTGACATACAATATTATATTTATTTCAAGCATACAACATAGAGATTAGACATTTATATAACTTATGATGTGATCACCCCGATAAATCTAGTGCCCATCTGATATCAGACATAGCTATTACAATGTTATTGACTATATTCTCTATGCTTTACATCCGCATGACTATTTTGTAACTACCAATTTGTACTTCTTAATTTCTTCCCTTTTGTCACCCACCCCCAATCCCCTCCCAACTGGCAATATTTTGATGGTTGCACTGCCTGTCTTTAATAAGAACACCATGGGGAAAGCCGGGACGGCTCAGCGGGTTGAGCGCTCGCTTTGAGGCCATGAGGACCGAGGATCGAATCCCGGCTCCGGCCCAGGCAGGACCCACGTGCTGAACTGGGGAGTTCCCACAGTTTGGTTCTCTAACTGTCTCTGTCTCTGTCTCTCTCTCTATCTGTCAAAAAGTAAAATAGAAATAACTATGCACT
>PVKE010047443.1:0-11923 GCA_004027555.1 Craseonycteris thonglongyai | reverse complement strand
GCATGGGTGATGTGATGTGGAGTTGTCCATTGGGAAACTGTCTGATTGTTACCAACCAATGTCACCCCATTAAATTTAACAATAAAATATATTAAAAAAAAAAAATAGAAACATGAGCTCACTTATAGGTGGAATATAAAACTGAAAGTAACAAAGAAACAAAAACTCATAGACACAGTCAATTGTTATCTATCAATGTCACCCCAATAAATGTAACAATTATTTTAAAAAATGAATATTGAAACAGTCATCAAAACCCTACACCCCACCCCCTCAAAAGTTCAGGACCAGATGGCTTCACTGGTGAATTCTACCAAACATTCCAAGAAGACTTAATACAGGTACCTACCTTTCTCAAACTTTTCAAGAGGAGGAAATGCTTCCTAACTCATCTTACAAGGCTAAGATACTTTGTTACAAATACAAGGTAAGAACAACACACAAAAAGAAAATTACAGGCCAATTTCTCTGGTAAACATAGATGCAAATATCCTAAGCAAAATATTAGCAAATCAAATACAACAACATATGAGAAGGATAATACATCATGATCAAGTAAGATTCATTCTACAGATGCAAGGATGGTTCATCACATGAAAATGAATCAATGTGATACATCATATTAATGAAAAAGATAAAGATCTCAATCATTACAACTTCATCAGGTAGTCAGTCCTCTTTATTTGTAGGTTTTGTATTTGAGAATTTAGCTACTCACTAAAACTTATTAGTAACCCCAACATCAATAGTCTTGCAATTCTCTTTGGCATGTCTATGGTTATTTGTAGCCATGCATATGTGCAGAGGGATGAAACATTTGAGTTGTTCCATTCCTAGCTGAGGTCAAACAAGACAAGTGCTCTGCCTTCTTATTTTAGCTCTCAAGCTATATGCAGGAGTCTTTTTCATTCTACATAGTGTCACTATTTTTATGTTTATTTTGTTTGATTTTTTTGTTTTTGTTTTTTTGGAGGGGGGCATAATTTTGCTTTTTAAAATATATAAATGCATCTGGTGTTCCTAAATACAGGAAAGCTGTGATGTGACTTTTGGAGAAAGTACATGTGTTAGATGAGCTTTGTTCAGGCAGAGTTATAGTGCTATTGGCCACGAGTCCAATGTTAATGAATTTTAACAATATGTATTAAATAAGGTATCTTTAAACAAAAACACAGAGCCAACAAAGTTATTGGCCAGTTGACAAAGAAATTGTGGGCAGAAGCTAACAGGAGTCTATTTCCCCTAGGAGCAATGATTCAACATTCACTAATTCAGTATTTGTAGTGACTTTATGCAACATAACTAACTTCCTCAAATAAAGTGAATCAAGTGTATTAATTTCCCCAGGTGAGAAAGCTGAGGCACAGAGATATTAAGTAATGAGCTTAGGTGACTACATAACTAGTAAGTGGTATAGCTGGGATCTGAATCCCTGGAAGTCTAGCTCCAGAACCTATGCTCTTTCCGACCACACCATTCTGCTTCTTACAGGATGAGAGAGTTTTTGATGGCAGCCTGAGCTGGAAGACAAATATACATTCAGTTCTCTCAGGGATCTTGTTGCCATGCAGATTTCAACTTAGTAGGACTAAGGTAGGGCCAAGACTGCATTTCTGACATATTTCTAATATGTGTTTTATGCTTTTGGTCCACAGACTGTATTGCAAGTGTCAAGACTCTAGAGGATTATGATGATTTTCTGTTTTGAATTGCCAGGGTGCTTTTAAAGTATGCGTGTGAAAGGGTTAGCATGACCTTGGGATCAGACTGTAGTAGAGATGGAATGTTCTGGGTTTCAGTGTGTCCTAGAAGATCCTAGAGTCCTGGGATACCAGGTTGTCTTTTAAGCATCAGGATGTCCTAGTGATGTAAGAGGCTGAGTGATGTGGGTACCAGGGTTTCCTGACTGCTTAGGGACTCTGGGTGTGTCAGGGTTTTCTTGAATAATCAGAATGTCAGAATGTCATGAGAATCGCAGTGTCCTGCAAAGGCCTGAGGTCCTTGGGGGTCAGGATGCACCTGGAATTCAGGTGCTCTTGAGGGTGAGTTTTCTGAAGGTCTGGGTGACCTTGGAAGGTTATAGAGTCCTGGGGATGCGAGGTGAATGAGGAGGTGATATTTAGGGAAGGAAAGCAGAGAGTACTTGAAATCTGTGGTGTCCTAGAGACTCAATCTATGGTGAGGGTATCCTGAGGAATCGAGTATATTCTGAGAATTATGATATCTAGGAGGGGCCAGAATGTACTTGTGTTTTTTAGTTGTTTTTTAGTTTTCTGGAAACAGTCCCTTGGGTATCACCTACAGGCTGAGATACCAGGTAGGCCCTGCTCCTGGCCCCCATTTGCACCCCCACATGGTAGGGTTCTAAGGAGGGGTCTTAGGAGGAATGCATTTTCCCCTCCTTCCCCTGCCTGCTCCCAGGAGGGGATTTAATGGGACAAAAGAATTTGGTCTTCTGGGAATATGAGCTCTTGGCCCCAGTCCCTGGACCCTCCAACAGAGCACCTTCCCTCATCTGGCTTGTGATCCTCCCCTGATGATGGGGCTCTGGTGACCAGGCAGTGATTGGATGGGCCCGCAGGGTGAGGAGGAGGTCACTTTCGGGGAGAAAGAGGTGGTGTGGGATTGCAAGCTGGGGAAGTAGGCAGCTGAAAGCAAAGGGAGAGAACAGCACCTGAGTGAAGGGGTTGGGAGAGGAAAGGAGAAAAAAAACAACAGAGAAACAGGAGGGCAAGACAGAGAGAAAGAGATGATGCTCATTTGATGGAATAGGAAAGTAGAAAAAAAATTTAAAAAGAGAGGCTGAAAAAGGCAAAGATCTATCTCTACATCTGCACTGAGAGAAGCTCAGAAAGAGGTATAAACAGAGGGGGACATAGCAGGCACAGACGGGAACAGCAGGAACAGAGAAGGGCTGACCCAGAATTAGAGACTCAGGGACAAGGGAGACTGGACTGTGTTCGTTGTTAGACATGGAAGCAGAAGGGAGGGCTGAGCAGGGTCAGCAAAAGAAGGGACGAGTTTGCAGCAGCCTCTGGTCTGAGAGCTGCACAGCCGCTGGGACTCGGACCTCCACGGTGGGTGAGTGCATCTCGGGTGATCCTGAAGGCGGCAGGTGTGGGGGCTCAATGGCCAGGCTCCTGTGGGACAATGGTTTGCCACAAAAAAAGGTGAAGATGAGAAATAAAAAAGCTGAACCCTCGAATGTTAACATCATTGGAACCTTAGAAAGCCTGGGGCAATGCCTTCGCTTTACAGATTGGGGAACTGACACCCTGGCATGGATGAGATGCTACTAGGCTGACCAGACGTACCATTTTACACAGGGCAGAAAACAACGGTGCTGTTCCATTTCAAACGGTACATCTGGTCAGCCTCCTCTCACTGGGCTAAATTCAAGGTGTCAGTAGGCTGACCAGACGTACCGTTTGAAACGGGACGATGCCGTTGTTTTCTGTCCCATTTGAAACGGGACGTCTGGTCAGCTTACCAGCACACATTGTGGTGGAGCAAAAGTGAAGCTGAAATTGGCTTCTCACTCCTGACCTGAGGATTTGTCCACTGCATTGCCTTCCCTGAAGGAGGGAGCCAGAGGGGCAAGGGTTTGGGATCTGAGGAAAGCAGGGGCCCAGTGGCTCAATGCATCTAACGTTATGTGCCTGAGGCAGGCAGTGAGCACTGGGCGGGGCCATGCCCCTGGGTCCCCATGGGGATGGGGCCTCAGCCCCAGACATGGCCTTTTCTCAGTGTGTGCCTTCCAGGTGTTTCCTTTTGCTCCCTGTTCTCTCTTCCCCACTGGCTCTCAGACTAATTAGTGTGGGGGCTTAGTGAGCCTGTGGGAAGGACAGGCAAGCCTTTCCCACGATCTCAGGTTCCTGCAGCCTAGTGGCCGACCGGGCCGGAACAGGGGAGAAGACGAAATGTCCATGAGGGGAGGGTGTGTCTGAGCGGAAGAGGGGAAATGTTTGATCCTCCCAGGTGAGGGGTGGAGGAGGATGGGAGCGGTAGAAAGAAGGTTTAAGGTGACTTGAGCCCTGAGAGCAGGGACAAGTCTTAGAAGCCTGGACAGTTTGTTAGGGTGTCAGAGCAAATGGAAGATCCACAGGGTGAGACCCAGGAAGGTAGCATATGTGTTCAGAGAGGTGAAAGGCGCATGGGAGGTGCGGTCCAAGGGGTGTAGCTGTGAGGAGTGGGATAGGGGTGAGGCTGACAGCATGAGGACTCAGGACAGAAAGGGAGCCTGAGAGGCGGACCTGTGTGGAGAGCGCAGCCTAGGTTAGGAGCCTGAGGTGAAGCAGGGTCAAGGCTGAGCTGGCTGAAGCTAGTTGTGAAAGCTGGAGGATTTCTGGTGGGGTAGAGTGTGTGAGCAGCTTAGGGGCCCTGAGTAGAATCTGGGGGGACCAGCATAGGTGGCCCAGGGAAGGGTGGGTGGGTCCACTCGGCAGCAACTTCTCCCTCCCCCTCCATCCTCAGATGTGAACACTCAGCCCTACAGGAACCTGTCTGGTGTAGGAGTGGGGAGACCAAGGCTTTCCCCTCAAGCAGGACAGAGGGATCCCCCGCACTCCCGGCGTCGCCACCGCACCACCTTCAGTCCAGCACAGTTGGAACAGCTGGAGTCCGCCTTTGGGAGGAACCAGTACCCTGACATTTGGGCCCGAGAGGGCCTTGCCCGGGACACAAGTCTCAGCGAGGCCAGAATCCAGGTGATGCCCCAGGGCCCCCTTCCTCTGGGAAGAAGTGTGGTTTTGCTGCTCAGGAACGACTGGGACACAAATCCTCCCAGGTGTTGTGACCCCAACCTGCCATCTGCAGGCAAACAGCCTCAGCCATCAGTCAGCATAGCCCCTCATCTGCCCCGGGAGCGTCACTTGTTTAGCCTTAGCTCTAACTAATCTAATTTGAATTTCAGCACCTACGCCAACCTTAACAGTGATGTGAATTCCAACAGAAATTCCATCATAACTGTTCACGAATATACAGTAGACTCTCAGTTAACCAGCACCCATGAGGATTGGGAGGTACTGGATAAATGTAACTAGACTCTCCGTTAACTGGAACTCAAGCAACCAGCACTCAAGCAACCGACAAAATCACAAGCAACAGCAAAAACCAGTTGCTTACCATTTGGGGGGTTGCTTGAGTTCTGGTTAATGGAAAGTCTACTGTTGTCCCTAAACATGGACTCAAAATTCAACCAGCCCGATGTTCCCTCAATTATAACCATGGAGTTAACTAACCTTAAGTATAAACTCTATCCTAAATCCAACCCTGTCCATAACAATTAAACTCATCCATACTCTTAATCTCTGATCAGCTAGGGAGAATTTCTCATGCTCTGGGGAGAGAGAATGCCATTGTCATGTTTATCTCTTCCTTGTTGGAAGTTGACATTTCTTACCCAAAGTTATAATAGAACAGATTTGGACACAAGTTGGAGGTGTGAGTAGACCTGGCTCAGACATGTGTTCTGGAGAGCCATACTTTCTCTGATGATGTGGGAGAGACTTATACCTTGTACCTGTACCTTCTGTCACTGGGGGAGGGGAGCCGCATGTGACAGTGCCCTCTATTTAAGAGAGGGGCTCTGATGTGGCTACTCTCCCCTCTCCTCAGGTCTGGTTCCAGAACCGCAGAGCTAAGCAGAGGAAGCAAGAGCGGTCACTGCTCCAGCCACTGGCCCATCTGTCTCCTGCCACCTTCTCTGGTTTTGTGCCCGAGTCCCCTGCTTGTCCTTACTCCTACTCAACACCATCTCCCTCAGTGACCTGTTTTCCTCACCCCTACACTCATGCCCTTTCCTCTCAGCCCTCTACAAGTGGTTCTTTTGCTCAACCCCACCAGTCTGAAGACTGGTACCCCACCTTGTACCCAAACCCCACTGGTCATCTGCCTTGTCCCCCACCCCCTCCCATGCTTCCCCTCAGCCTTGAGCCACCAAAGTCATGGAACTAAGGTCAAACAAGTGCTGTTAAGGTAATTTCCCAGCCTGTGGCCCTCATGAAACATAGAGAAAACCATATGGTTTCCTTTCCTCCTAAGGGTAAAGTAGAAATATGCTGAGAGGCAGCCCAGAGATTAGGGACTTAAAAATGAGAGTTCATGATGAAGGTTCACTGGGGTGATTAACTGAGAGAATTTAGGGAGGTGAACCTTGGAAAATATATGAACACCTCCATGGAGGTGACTGGAGGAAGGGTAGTATCGATGGAAGCCATTACTGTTGCAGGTGAGTGGAAATGGTTGAAGGAGATAGAACTCCAGGGTTTCATTCATTGAGATCATTATTGGAGGTTTTCATCCCAGCTGTTCCTAGCTGATTTCAAGAAGGATTTTGATTTGAAGTCCCTTCCCCATTACCTATCCCACCACCCAAATTTTAGTCATTAACTTTTGTTCTGTCTGTCCTAGAAATATTAATATCTCTTAAATTTATTCTTCTCATTTCCATTCCAACAGACACTTTGCATTTTCTGGCCTCATACTTTCTAATTTACCTTCATTGGTTCCCTTAGCTTTAGTCTTCCACACTTCCAACAGACCTTGCAAATTCAACCATCAAAGACTGGCTCACCAATGTCTTATAAAAAATAAATAAGATTTGATTCACTTGGCCTATAAGAGTCTTCAACATTCTTTCACTCTAACTTTTTAAGTTGACTGCATGTTTTAACATTTGTGGTTTCTAATAAAGAAATTTGGTTTAGGGCACACTTTTCCAAGAGCAAACTATGAGTCTTGAGGCTCCCAAGAGGTCCTTCCCAGGAAAGCACCTGCTGTGAAGGGCCTTAGTCTGAGACCTCCCAACAGAAACATGGTGTGGCCTCTTGGGTGGCATCATTTATATACCATATTGCTTGTAATGTATACTTGTTTTACTCATTATGCATTTATATCTGGGCCTGCCTCACTTAATGGCAGGTCCACTGAAGAATTCTGAGTAGGGTATGCCAGGATGGCTTAGCGGGTTGAGCACTCATCTTGCAGGCCCAGGATCTGAGGATCAAATCCCAGACCCGGCCCATGCAGACCCAAATGTTGAACTGGGATGTGCTCCCAGTTCAGTTCTCATGGGGATGAGCTTCCTACGCGGAAGGCCCCCAGTTTAATTCCCTCCCATGTGAAAGGCCCCCAGCTCATGGAGGTGTGCCCCCGGCCGATTCCCCAAACCTACCTGTGGAATGAAACTTTGTAGAAAACTAATGATGTGCAACTATGGAGACTGCTCTGGGCTCAGAACAGTTATTTATGTCATCAGTTTTCATTCCACACAGGTGGGTAGGGCTGTGCAGGGCAGGAATTAAGCTGAGGGCCTCACACATGGGGGGCATACCCCCTCGAGCTGGGGGCTGAACTGGGGGGACAAGAACCGAACTGAGGCCTCCTGCATTGGAACCCAGTTCAAGCATATGGGTCCACACAGGCCGGGGCCAGGATTTGATCCTCGGTCCCCAGGGCTGCTAAGTGAGAGCTTAACCCACTGAGTCATCCCAGCTTCCCCCAAAATAAATCTTAAAAAAAAAAAAAATTCTGAATAAACCAAGTAAACAAGCCTCTACAGATGGATATGCACATCATTTGCAGTTTCTTATGTATATTCTTTTAAAATTCTAGAATCAAAACCTCTATATCACACACATTTTCATTCCCATATAATTATGCCCGTGGGCGAGACTGCCTTCCAGAAAGATTACATGTACCAATTTGTACACTTCCAAAAGTACTTGAGTGTTGGTTTCAGCACATCCTTGTCAGCCTTTTTCATTTTTGCCAATTTGTTAACTGAGAATAATGTTTCCTTGTTGCTTATTTTTAAGGTTTCATTTAATTGATTGCTTATGAGAGTTAAAATAGTTTCATGTTTATTGACAATTTACATATTTTCTTTTCTGCATTGCTTCTCTGAATTGTTTGTGTATTAATATGGTCATCTTTTATTAGTGCTTGAGAGCTCTTTATTAGGGGTATTAGGGATATAGATTCCTGTTCGGGTATGTTGCAACTATTTTTCACCTTTTGTTATTTGTATTTTAGCCTTTTTAAACAAAGGTTTCCTGAGAGAAGTCCTAATGCTATACATAATGAATTAACTTCTGTTTTTAACATCTAGAATGGTCCCAGTTATGTAGAATTGGTAGAATTGAGAAATAGTCACTCAATTTATTATCTGTGTTCTGTGGTTTCGGATGAGGAACCTCAGGTGAAAACCCTCCCCTTGTTTCTGCTGGCTTCACCCATGTTTTCTTTATTTACTTGGGTCAAAATATTATTCCTGGAATCATCTGAAATTTATTTTAGTATGTGCAGTAAAATAGTCATGCAATTTTCCCTCAGTCAGCTAGTTGGTTTTTCCAATATAATTTATTTAATAGTCTAATATTGATTTGTAAAATCATATTTTTTCATATACTAAGTTGTCATATGTATACACAAAACAGTTGTAGACTCCGAATTCTTTTTCATCAATTAGCATCTCTATTCTGATACTAATACCATAGTGTTTCAACTACCAAAAAATTAAGGATTATTGATATTTTTTAAGTGTTAAATTTTATTATCCAAACACAGGTGTGTCTGGTTATTTTTTCCCCCCGATTCTCTTATATTCCTTAGGAAAGTTCTTTTTTTAATAAAACTAATATTAATAGTAGTTTTATAAATTACAATAGTAATATACACGTATGCTCTTTGTAACAAGTCATCTCAAAGGAAAAAGATTTTATATATATATTATATATATAACAAACCTGGGTTAATCTTAATCACAAAAGCCTCACATAGAGCAAACTTCTTTTTCAAACAATACCTTCAATATATCATACTATTTATATAAAAATTTTAATATGTAAAATAATTTTAAAAGTGACCAAAAATTTTTAAAGATTTTTTTTATTTGTATTGTTTTTGACAGAGAGAGAGATACAGAGACAGAGAGAAGGGGGAAGGCCCAGAACAGTCTCCATAGTTGCACATCATCGTTTTTCCACATAGTTTCATTCCACAGGTGGGTGCAGGGCTGCACAGGGCAGGAACTGGGCCGGGGTCTCATCCCAATGAGAACTGAACTAGGGGCACTCCCCAGTTCAGCATATGGGTCCTCACAGGCCTGGGCTGGGGCTGCAAAGTGAGCACTTAACCCACTGAGCCGTCCCGGCTTCCACAAGTGACCAAAAATTTTAATGTGTATACTTTTGCATTTTATGTATTAGAATACTTACATATGAAGTAAAATTTAAGGACATGCAATTTCATTTTGTTTATTTATTTATTTATTTTTGAGAGAGAGAAGTGGGAAGGGCCCAGAGCAGTCTCCATTAGTTGTGACACCATTTCATTCCACACAGGTGAATGTGGAGCTACCCCGGGTGGGAACTGAACTGGGGGCCTCCCATATGGAAGGCAAGAACCTCCACTGCCAAGCCATTTGGGCAGTTGCCAGTTGCGTCACAGTTTAGTATATGGGTTGCACCCGCCAGGGCCAGAAATTGAACCCCAAACCTCGTGATTATAAGAAAAGTGCTCAACCACTGAGCTAACCTGGCATCACTGGCTGCTGTAATTTTAATTTAGAACATCGCAGAATTTTTTTCTTGTCATATTCTTTAATGTCTTTTTAAAATTTATAACGTATAAACATCTTTCAAGTGGATCATATAGATTTTGTTTTCATTACCACTCAATCACTCCCCTGTCATCCAAGAGTCGGAGTTGGTTTGTTTGGTACTTGATTTTGCTTTACCACCACAAATGCCACTGTAGTTGTTTTATCAAAGGATAATTCTAAAATTAAAAAAAAAAAAAGATAAAATCAAGACTCTCATAGAAATATAAATAAGCACGTACTAAAGATTTTATGTAACTTATTAATGAGGCAACAATAAATATGTCAAAGCCAGTTTAAAGGACAGTTAAAGAGCAGGCATTTATAGATGGGGAATAGTGAAATAAATGTGTAAATGGAGGCAAAATTGGCTTCTTTCACTGTTGGGGAGGGAAGCTAATTGACCCTTCAGTGGACAGGATTTATTTTCGTATCTATAGACAAGAATTATGTTGCATTGGTATCAGTTATCTACAGTTTACAAAGTTGGAAATTAGCTCTAAGGCAGACAGCATCAGAGCTTACCTAGAATCAAAATTAAAAACCTGGGGAGGCAGGCCCTAAACAATGCCTGATTTTCCACCGAATGACATTTTCCCCCTCGTTTCTTCCTGTACAGGTGTTTTTATTTCTATAGGATAGCTATCCCAAGGTAGGATGGCTGTATTAAGAGTTATGTGCATTTAAAACTGTAAGCGACACTGCCTGATTCATTTACCAAAAAGAAGTTTAGGGTTGAAGTCCTGTTCTTAAAAAAAACAAAAAAACAAACAAACAAAAAAAACAATTAAGACTAGAAAGACTCCCTACTATTTCGTTAACGGTTTTCATTTTTTAAATCTACAATAAGGGGAAGCCGGGATGGCTCAGCGAGTTGAGCGCTTGCATTGCAGCCCCCAGGTCGAAGATGGAGCCCAGGATCAGTTCAAGTCCGCGTCCCTGTCCCGGCCCACCCGGGCCCGGCCCGTGCAGACCCATATGCTGAACTGGGGTGTGCTTCCTACCGGAATCCGGTTCTCGCCAGGCGAGCTTCCCATGCAGGAGGCCCCTGGCCAGGTTCCCGCCCTATTCGCCGCGCCCTGCCCGGCCTGCAGCCCCGCATCCACCTGTGGAATGAAACTATGTCGAAAAACTAATGATGTACAACTATGGAGACTGCTCTGAGTCCTCCCCCTTATCGCTGTCTCTCTGACAAAAACAATAAAAATAAATCTTAAAGAGAAAAAAAAAAGCCATAATAAATCTGGAACTATTTTTGTATATGCTGAGAACTGGGGGACTAAATTTCTTCTAGATCAATAGTCAAATATTAAATGCACTTTTCTCACATTGAATCAAGTTGCCATTTTGATCATATATCATAAATTACCATAGGTTTAAAAATCTATTCTTGGCTCCCTATTCTGGGGCTGGTTCTCCACCAGCATTTCAGGCTCCCCCCGGGGTCGCACGCACCCGGGGTCTCCCTCACACGCCTCACACCGGCCTCTGAGCTGGGCTGGGTTGGTAAGGGCTGCAGATGGACGGTGCGTTCACTGTGCCCTTCGCTCCTCCCCTAACCCCTCTCAGCCTCCTCTCCCGCAACCCCGGTGCCCCCACACCCCATCCCGCGCCGCCTCACTATGGGGGAGGAGCAGGAAGGCAGGGGCTGGGGATGTTTCGGGCTGCAGGCCCCTCTCGCCGCCCTCCTGCAGGGGCCGTGGTGCCTGCCGTGCCCGGGACTGAAGCGGCGGATCCGCGTTAACAAAGTGTCAGAAAGCCCAGGACAGAGGCAGAGCAGGGCGTCCCTCGACTCTTCAGGTTCCCTGTCCTTACTCCTCGGAAGTAGAGATCAAAGTTAAACTAGAAGAGGTTTGGAATCTTTGCCCCAACTGGGATTTAAAAAAGAAAAATAACTTTCAAATCGCAACATCCCCTCTTGTCCCTGCCAACCAAACGGGAAATGTAGCCACGTGAGGGTGAAGAAGTCATGAATTTCTCTTTGCGTTGGGAAATCGAAATCCCCGGTCTTTCAGGAAGATCCTTTCCCAGGAGGATCCAAATCCGAGTTCAGAAAACAAAATGATTTGGAGCCCGAAATGGTGTGCCCCCCGGGGTGTATGTAGTCAGGCCCCTCAAGTGGCCTGGCTCCTGGGGATGGAGCGGTTTAGGGCGCCGGGCCACCACTGAAGACCCGGGAGCTAGACCGCAGAGTCACGGGCGCCGAGAGCCGGCAGCGAGGACCGGCGGCCTGCCCCTGCGGCCCCGGCAGTGCGCGGACCGTGTGCGCGGGGCGTGTGTGCGCGGGGCGTGTGCGCGGGGCGTGTGCGCGCGGACCGTGTG
>PVKE010047442.1:0-11926 GCA_004027555.1 Craseonycteris thonglongyai | reverse complement strand
GCACATGAACAACTGCATTGCACTGTTTTCATCTGCTATTACTCAGCCACAGTGCTAAGGCTCTGTCAGGGTCAGGACAGGCCTTCCCAAAATGTACCACATTGGCATTCATATCATTTTGAGATGCAGGCTGTTAAGACCCTGCAAGCTCAAGAGAAATTTTTACGGCTCCTTTAAGAAATTTAGATTAATGAACTTGCCAATAAAAACAGTTATCACCAGAAATAATATTTTTAACTCATCCATGTGGCAGAGAAAACTAATTAATAAACAGCTTCTTATTATCCTGCAATGACCTTCCTCCCTTCAGAAGTCCAAGGCACCTTACGTAATCCTTAGCTCAAACTGCCATATACAAGTATACTTCAGTTTCCCTTTCTGTCTTTGAAATTCTCATGTATGTGAGGTCTCCAACTCTCTCATGTATGTGTGGTTCCCACAAGTAGATATGTAATTAAGTTTAAAATTATATAAGTATATTAAATTCCTTGAATCTAGGTGGACACTATGACTACATTGACCAATTGAATATGATGTAAATGACACTGTCAATTTCCAGACCCAGGTCTTAAGAGACAGCAGCTTTCATTTCCTATACTTTGGAATAATTACTTTTGTAAGCCAGCTATCACATTGTGAGGAAGCCAATGCAGCCACATGAAGATGCTCTCATAGAGTGGAATTGAGTATCCAGTTTACAGTCAATTATCAGCCTGCCAGCTACATGAATGAGCTGTCATGGAAATGAATCCTTCAGACCCATTCCAACTGCCCCAGATAATGCAGTGTGAAGTAGAGTTATGACATCATCATCACTGAGCTGAATAATGGAGGTGTCTACATCTTAATCCCCAGAACCTGTGAATACACTACTTTATATGGTAAAGGGGAATTAAGTTTGCAGATGGAATAAATGTTGCTAATCATCTGACCTGAAACTAGGGAAATGTATCCTGTGTTATCTAGGTAGATACAATGTAATCACAGGGTCCTTAAAAGTGAGAGAAAGGGGCAACAGGGAAGGTCAGAGTGATTTGACCTGTTGTCACTAGCTTTGAAGATGGAGGAAGAGGCCATGAGCCAAAGAATGCAGGAGACTCCTAGAAGCTGGAGAAGGTAAGGAAACTGATTTCCTCCTAGAGTTTCCAAAAGGGAACATAGCTCTGTGACACCTTGATTTTAGACCAGTGAGAACTGTGATGCATTCCTAACCTACAAACTGTAAGATAATAAATTTGTGTTGTTTTAATCCAGTTTTTCCAGTACCATTTATTGAAGAGAATATCCTTTTTTCATCGACTATTCTTGGCTCCCTTGTCAAATATTAATTGAATATGTATGTGTGGGTGTATTCCTGGGCTCTTGATTCTGTTCCATTGGTCTATGTGTCTGTTTTTATGCCAGTACCATCCTGTTTAGATTATTATGAGTATGTGATACAATCGGAAATCAGGAAGTCTGATGATTTTGGCTTAGTTTTTCCTCAAGGCTGTTTTGGCTGATTGGGGTCTTTTTTTATTCCAAAAGAATTATTATTTTTTCTATTATTCTTTTATTTATTATTTACTATTTCTATATATTGCTTTTTCTATTTATGTGAAAGATGCCACTGAAATTTTGATAGGGATTGCATTGAATCTATACATGACTTTGGGTAGTATGAATATTTTAACAATATTAATTCTTCTAATCCATGAAAATAAGCCAGCTTTCCATTTATTTGTGTCTTCTTCCATTTCTTTCATCAAAGATTTTTTTAAAGATTATTTTATTGTTTTTGACAAAGATAGACAGAGAGACAAAGATGGGGGAGGGTCCAGAGCAGTCGCCATAGTTGTACATCATCAGTTTTTGACATGGTTTCATTCCACACAGGTGGATGTAGGGCTGTGCAGGGCAGGAACCAGGCTGGGGCCTCCTGAATGGGAGGCATGTCCTGTGAGCTGGGGGACAGCCATACGGGAAGCACACCCAGTTTAGCATATGGGTCCAAATGGGCCAGAGTCGGGACTAGGACTGGATGGATCCTTGGACTCAATGCTTGAACCTGGGGGCTGACTGCAAGGCAAGTGCTCAACCCTCTGAGCCATTCAGGCATCCCCTCATCAAAGTTTTAAGAGTACAGATATTTAATTTCCTCTGTTACATTTATTCCTAAGTATTTTATTTGTGATGTTATTGTAAACGACATTTTCTTTTTGTATTTTGTAAATGATATTGTTTTTATTTATTTTTCAGATAGTTCATTGTTAGTGTACAGAAATCAACTGATTTTGTATGTCGATTTTATATCCTGAAAATTTTACTCAGTCTATTTATTAGTTCTAGGAGATTATTATTATTTTTTTTGTGTGTGGACTCTTTAGGATTTTCCAATATGTTCATGTGCTGCATAATAATGTTTTGATCAGTGATGGATCTCATACATGACGATGGACCCATTAGATTATAGTGGAGCTGAAATATTCCTGTCATCTAGTGATAGAGCCATTGTAATGTCATAGTACAATACGTTACTCGTGGGTTCGTGGTGATGCTGGTATAAACAAATCTACTGTACTGCCATTATATTAAAGTATGGCACATACAGTTACAATAGTAGGCTATAGCATTTAGGTTTGTGTAAGTACACACTAGGGTCTTTGCACATGATGAAATTGGCTAATGACACATTTCTCAGAATGTACCCCTGTCATTCAGTTGTGCATGAATGTTCAAGATCATGTTATCAGCAAACAGACCACTTTACTGATTTGTATGCCTTTTATTTCTTTTTCTTGCATAATTGCTCTGGCTAGGACATTCAATACTAAGTTAAATAGGGGTGGTGAAAGTGGGGACCCTTGTCTTGTTCCTGATCTTCTAGAAAAAGTTTTCAAACTCTCACCATTGAGTATGTTAGTGGTGGGTTTATCATATATGGCCTCTATTATGTTAAGGTATATTCCTTCTATACCCAATTTGTTGAGTTATATTTTAATTGAGAAAGTATGTTGAATTTTGTCAAATGTTTTTTCCGCATCTATGGACATGATCATCTGATTTTTGTCTTTCATTCTACTAATATGGTGTATTACTTTGATTTGCATATGTTGAAGCATCCTTGCATCCTAGGGATAAATTCTACTTGATCATGGTGTATGATCCTTTTAATATGCTCTGGAATTTAGTTTGCTAGTCTTTTGTTGAGAATTTTTACAGCTATATTCTTCAGGGATATTGGCCTGAAGTTTACTTTTCTTGTGGTATACTTATCTGGCTTTGGTACCAGCATAATGCTGGCCTCATAAAACAAATTCAAATTCCTATGATGTGAAAACCACTGAAATCTCCAGGGAGTCTAAGGAGGTTGCGCTGGCTATTGGTTTCTTCAGTGACGAAAGCTGCTGGGGTCATCTGTGGAGCATGTCACTGGGAACTGTGGTGTGTTCCACTGTGTGGCTGATATTGGTATATACGGTACTGTTCTTTATCCTTGTTCTGAGCTGTTTCGATATATCTCAGCTTTGTGGGTCTCTGAATGGAGTGAAATTGAATTAGGTCCTTTGTGTGGTGTCCTAAAATGTTGAGAGAACTGGTTGTTCATCCTGCCCTCCCTTTCCTGATGAGGCGAACTCTAGCTGAGGAGTTCCCTCTTGCCACTGAGCAGTACTGACCTGGGAGATGGAATGATGCAGGCAAATAAAACTGTTCTTCTTTCTCTTTTTGTGAGATTGTTCCTAGATTTTTTTTTTTTTTTTTTGTCTTGTTTTGTTCTACTGTGTTTCTGGAGTTTCTAACGTGGATTCCTGAACTCTTCTAGAGCAGTTTTTGCTTGTAGATAGTTGCTCTTTGTGGAGAGTTGGAGGCTGGAGTCTCCTACTTTGCCATCTTCCTGATGTCATATTACTGCCCAAGTAATTCTTGATGTTAGAGCCAGCTTGGGTCCTTTTTACATCAAACCACCTTAGTATTGGGCCATAAGAAAGAATGCTAAATATCTGACTTAGTATCAGATAGGTACTTTCCATATGTAGTTCCAATGAGGAAAGGCTTAAGCTTCTGATATCAATATATAATTTTCCTCAAAAGGGTTTTGAACTCAGAAATTGCTCTGGGTGTGGGTACAAGAGAAGCCATAGTGGTCTACAACCTATGAGTAGATTTTTTCTCTTAGTTCTCCCTCAGGTAAATGTGTTTCCTGTTCTTCTCCCTAGTTATGCTCCTGTTTATATATTTGTTAATATGAAAGTTTGGCTTCTACAATGTACACTGAAGGTAACAGATATTAAATTCTTTATTCTCACATAATATCCAAAAATATATGGTCCAGGTATGATGCGGTGGTTTCATGGTTTTGGGTCACTTGTTTCATCCAACTTATTCCCCTGCCATTTTCAATATGTGGCTTCTACCTACAGTCCAAAAATTGTTATTCTAGCTGTTGTCACCATGTCCACATTATAGCCAGCAGGTGGGACAAAAGAAGGAAGTAGAAATCATTTCCTTTTCTTTAAGGGAACAATAATGAACTTCAACATCACTTTTGTCCATATGATATTGGCTAGAATTTAAGTCAAATGGCCAAAGCTGAGTGCAAAAGAGATTAATGGCCATGTTCTGAGGTATAATTTGGAGATTTACTACTACAGAAAGATGTGGAGGACAGATATTAGAGGATAGTTAATAATCTCTGCCACAATCTACTCCTCTAACAACCAAAATATCTGTGCACATGCTTATTCTCACAAATAAAGCATATTTATTTACTCTCCAAAGAGGACACAACACAAAAGCCCTGTCTAATCACTGTATCTCAAATAAAGTCAAAGATTCTTGGGTAATGTGTAAGCTTCTCATATGAGTATGCCTTGAGGTGGTTCCTTATAGCCCAGCAACCTATGAACTAAAAGACCAGTAATCTCTTCCCTACAACTTAATAGCCACAATTAGAACTCCCATTTAGAATGGAAAGAAGGCTGTTACTAGACTAGATAAGCAAGACCTGTAAGGATCCCTTCCCTGGGAGTGGACGCAATTTCTTGCGGAGGCCACACAGCAGCTTCTTGTTTCATTTTCTGGGAGAAATTCTCTCCATTGTCCTCTGTAGCCTCATCTTGAGTCCACTTTGGAGAATAACCCATTTGTGAACCCAGGATAGTTTTTGAAGCCCATTTTCCTGCTGGGATAGGTTTAGGAATATGTGGGATAGATTTCTATTTGTTCCATCATTGATGTTCCTCCTTCCCCACTATGATCTATTTTCTAGAAGACTGATCTGTGTGGATTGCATCAATAGAGCTTCCTCTGTTCTTTCAATTAGTTTCAGCCAGTAGGTAATCCTGGAGAAATATCAGAGTAAGAGAAGAATGGGAGAGGTTGGGATTCTTCTTTCCTTGCCTCTCTCCTTGTAGGCTTGCCATAGGTTGGTGGTATCCCTCAAGCAACGGCCATAGCTTCTATTAGGCAACTCTTTGTCTCCTAGTTTCAGTCACTGCTTTATTTACTCACCTGAGGTTTAAGAGTGGTAACAACACCTTGTTTCTAGCCAAATGGATGCTCTACTTTCCTTTGTGGACTTTTACTATTCCCTATAACTTATAAATAATTATTAAACTCCCCTCAAATTATACAATTTGTGAATTCCTGATGAACCCTAACTAATACAGAGAACAGAAGCCAAAACATAGAAAAAACAAAAATAAAGCAACACAGTATGGTTTCCTTAGAAATACAATTTCCTCTAAAAATTAGTTTTCAAGTTTACTCATTTCATAGTAGTTTTAGGTAAAAGTAATCACAAGTGTAGATCTCAACTTGACACAGTTTTGAGACTGAAACATGTGATCTGTAATTTACTGGTCTCTGTGCTATCAGAATCCCAGAGGAGAAAAAAAAAGTGTAGTGATGTGGTGTGAAAACAGTACGTGGAGCTATAGTTGCTGAAAACTTATCAAGTTTGATGAAATACATACACCCAGAAATTCAAGAAACTAAGCAAACACCATACAAGTTAAAGCCAAAGAAATCCATCATAAAAGACACATCATAATCAAATTGACAAAACTAAAGGCAAGGAAAACCTTTTAAAAGAGACCATAATAAAAGCACATATTACTTGTAAGGTAGGGATCAGCAAATATTTTCTTAAAGGGTTAAATAGTAAATATTTTAGGCTTGTAGGCTATGTGATATCTGTCACAACTATTCAACATTGCCGTTATAATGTAAAAGCAGCCACAGACAATAAGTGGACAAAAGGTGTGGTGTTTTTAAAATTTAACTAGAAAGTTAACAGGCAGTCAGTTCATGGCCATAGTTTGCCAGCTCCTGCTAAAGGGAACAATGATGTGACTTACTGTGAATTTCTGATCAGAAACTATGGGTGCCAGAAAACAGTAAAATAACATTTTTTAAAGTTCTATTTAAAGAAAGAAAAGACTATTTGTGGATTTCTTATCAGAAACTATGGGTGCCAGAAAACAGTGGAATAACATTTTTTAAAGTGTTATTTAAAGAAAGAAAAGACTATCATCCCACAATTCTACATTGAGAGAATATATCTATCAGAAATGAAAGAAAACTATGAGGATCTGTAGCCAGCAAACATGTTCTAAAACAACTAGTAAAGGAGTTTCAACAGCAAGAAGGGAAATGACTCCAGAAGGATACCTGAAATTTCACAAGTGAAGGAACAGCAATAAAAAAGAAGTTAGTAGAAATAACACAATTCTACACAATTTCTATGATAAAATATAAAAGAACACCTTTCAATTCATTTTGAAAGGGAAGTAACATCCTAATACCAAAATTAGACAGATAGTATAAACAAACAATATCCCTCATGTATACAGATACAAAAATCCTCAAAAACAACAAATAAAATCCTCTACAAAATCCAGGATCCAGCAGAAGTAATGACTCCTTTTTATAAGCTGGTAATCTATATCAAATTTTTTGTTACAAAATCATAAGCACATAATTCTGGAACATAATAATATTACACGCAAGCACACTATAGTACTTTAAAAATGGCATTAATTCTGCCAGACCCTGTATTATGAACTGAATCCAGCAATATATAAAAATCCTAGAGGCAAAAGGAGTTTATCTCAGGAATGCAAGGTAATCCATGACTTGAAAATTAATCAATATAATCCAACATGTTAACAATCTAAAGAAACAAAACAGGCCTGGATCCCTTCTAAATGTTGACTGTAATATATGACTTCTTAAACATGTGACTATCATGTTTTTGCCTAAAATGGCATCTCTAGTTCCTACTAAAATGTCCATGTCCCAGCCATCAGGGAGGAAAAAAAGGGGAAGTGGAGAGTATGACTGATTTCTTCTTTACTATAACCAGGTGGTAAACGTCAGTTTTACACATAAACCATTGGCCAGAACTTGGTTACACTGTCACAATTGGCATAAAGGAGCTTAGAAAGTATCCTTTTACTCTGGATGGCTATGTGCCCAGTTAAAATGTTGGGGTTCCAGCAATTAAGAAAAAAGAAGAGAATAGATGTTGGAAAGAGCTAACAATTTTCCCCACATTACTTGAATCTAAATTATGTGTTGCTGTGTTTTTAAAGTCTGATGTCTGTAACCATACAATAATGAGTTATATTGGTTCTTCAGTTTTCTTCAATGGGTCTCAACTATTATATCTCCCAGAATACTCTGACTATAGATCTGGCTAGCCCTTTAGAACTCTCTGAATATTCAAAATAATCCTTTAAAAAGAGGGCTTTTGTTACTCTCTACCAAGAATCACATAATTCAATATCTTGTTGAAATGGTAGATGGAATCCTCCAGGCTCCAAGGGAACTTTATTTCTTGATGTATGAGGAACTATAATAACAAGGAGCCTAGAAGTAAGCTAGGAAAATTACAACCAAGTTTGCCTTAGCCAAGGTTTAAAAAATTGCTTTATAAGTCTTAATTATTTATTTTTTTTGAATAACTTACTTCTTGGCAAGTATTTCTGTATTAGGCATGGTTCTTCAGAGAAACAGAACCAATATGAAATATATACAATATATATAACATATAAAATAAGGAATTGGCTCACACAATTATGGAGATGGAGCAATCCTACCATCTACCATCTGCAGTTTGGAGAACCAGGAAAGTGGGTGGTATATTTTGTCCAAGTTTGAAAGCCTGAGATTTAAGAGTGCTGATATCCAAAGGGAGGATAAGAAGGATGTCCAGTTCAAAGAGAGAGCACATTCATTCTTCCTCTGCCTTTTTGTTTTATTTAGGTCTTCATCAGATTGGATGGTGCCCACCCACATTAGTCTGGGTGATCTTCTATAGTCACTTTACTGATTCAAATGTTAATGTTTTCCAGAAACACCTTCAATGAAACAAACAGAATGAATGTTTTTTTTAGCTATCTAGTCAACTTTTAGCCCAGTGAAGTTGACACATAAAATTAATTGTCACAATCTATAAGTATTACAATCAGAAAGAGACTTAAATAAAAGAAAAAGCTAAGGGCTGACTCTAGAGTTAGAAATATTCTGTTTTACTCTCTCCTTTTCTGTACAGAAAATGGTAATTTGGAAATGTGGCTGATTCCAAGGCTGGAACAGGGAAAGTACAAACTCAACTTAAAACATTCTATGGTGCCAGAAAGTAATAAAGTAGTCAAAAAGTTATGTGGAATTATATCAAAAGGCTACAGAACAAACTGGAAAAAGTAGCTAATGGACAAATCTAGGATAGTTGAAAAATAATTTTTTTAAATAATTAATTCTAAGACATAATATAAAATAAATATTCATGAATCAGGGATGATAAAAATAAATAATCAAACAAATAAATGGGAGAGAGTGGACAGTTTTTCTTTATAATATAACTCTTGTTAATACATGTAGAATCGAGAGACATCATCAAGATGGTGGCATGTGAGGAGATTCTTAAAACCTCTCCCGGAAAATATAACAGATTGAACAATTAAATTCCAACAAGGGAATCTCTAAGCAACACAATCTCAGCTGAGAGAACCATTCATCATAAGAAAATACCTAAAGGCCAGATAAAGGGAGATGAGTGAGAGAGAAGGGCGGGAGGTAGTGCAGAGACAGCCACAGAGTGTGACCTATAGCCCAGCAGAGGAGGAAGTGAGGTGGGGGCCTGGGAACATGTCTAAAACACAGCATAATTCTGGGCAGGTTAGAAACCAGTAGCTGACAGGTACTGAAATGCTATGGCTGGAACACATTGTAGCCCTGGGCAAGTTGTGGACTGAGAGCCCACAAGTATGAACACTGACCAGAACAAAACACAATTTAGGTAGACGCATGGGTTCAGGAGAAAAGAGAAAGGTGGAACTGATGGTGAATACCCACCCTGTCCCTGTGCACTTCTGACAGAGGGACAGGCTTGTGTTTTGGCTAAACCCAGCACCCAGGATGGCAAAATTGGGACACACAGCATTTGTAACCCACACTGCCCTCACTGCCAGGCAGAGACCACAGACACAGAGCCTGTCTGCTTCCTCTTACTCTCTCCCAAAGCTTGTCCCCTCCCCACCCAGTACCACCTACTGCCTGCTTATAGTCAACTGCAGCCTGGAAATCACCAATATCTTATGTTGCAAACAAACCTGCACATTTTCCAACAAACTGTGCCCCACCCTTCCTGTTGAAACTGGCAGGGGAGCACAGGAAAACGGTGACATACAGGCATGGCATATTCTGATTGCATTGGGATTTCAGACACACAGAACACCATTTCCTACCACATCCTTCCAGAGAGGAGGTGTGCTGAGACCAAGGTGACTGGGTCAAAGAAGAGAAGGCCACTTTCCAGGAAATTGTCCAGCGTGAGAAGACCAAATAACCAAGAGAAAATATCATAAGATATTGCAGCGATACTAACTGGGAAGTGAAAGAAAGACTTCTTCATATCTATTGCAGAATAATTCTTAATCCCAGGAAGAGAAACATATTGACAGCAATGAGTACCCTAGGGCAGGGATCTTCAACCCCTGGGCCATGGACTGGCACCAGTCTGTGGCCTGTTAGGAACTGGGCCGCACAGCAGGAAGTGAAGGGTGGGTAAGTGAGCTAAGTTTCATCTGTATTTATAGCCACCGCCCGTTGTTGGTATTACCACTTGAGCTCTACCTCCAATCAGATCAGTGGCAGCATTAGATTCTCATAGGAGTGTAAGTCCTATTGTGAACTGTGCATGTGAGGGATCTAGGTTGTGTGCTCCTTATGGGAATCTAGTGCCTGATGATCTGAGGTGGAGCTAGGCAGTGATGCTAGCACTGGGGAGTGGCTACAAAAGCAGATTAATATTAACAGAGAGATCTGACTGCACAGAGACCATAATAAATCTATGGCTTGTAGACTCATATCAAAACCCAAGCTCAGGGCTTCTACAGATTCTGCATTATGATGAGTGTTATAATTATTTCATTATAAAGGGTGTCCCAAAATTCACGCAAGAAGCAATTTTGATAGAAAACACAGGTTTATAATTAAAAATTGTAAATTTTCATTGCTCAACAATGAAAATGCGTTTTTTTTTTTTGTGTAGCACTCCATTTTTAATAACCCTGAACTGTCAGCTGTCACACTGTCTTTTTTTGTTGTTGGCAACACTTTACCGCACAAATGATGCAAAATTCAAATCTTGCATGAATTTTGGGACACCCTTTATATTATAATGTAATAATAATAGAAATAAAATGCACAATAAATGCAATGAGCTTGAATCATGCTGACCCATTTCCCCCTATCCTGGTTCATGGAAAAACAGTCTTCCATGAAACCAGTCCCTGGTGCCAAAAGGTTGGGGACAGCTGCCCTAGGGAACAATGCTGCTCAGAAACAAAATAAGAAATCTGCAGAAAAGGAACTTAAAGATATTAAAATATATGAGGTAAATAACACAGAATTCAAGACTGCAGTTCTAAAAACACTCAAAGAGGTCAAAGAAAGACAACTGAGCACAGAAAGCCAGCTAAGTCACCTCAGAAAGAAAACCTGCAATTAAAAGGAATACTTCAACAAAGAAAGTGAAACCATGAAAACAGATAAAAAATTCTGGAGATAAACAAAGCAATAAGAGAGATGAAAAATAAAATAGGTATCATAGGAAGTAGAGATGAGTAGATGAAGGAAAGAATTAGTGATGAAGAAGATAGAAATATGAACATGTCACAGAAGGAAAGAGACAGACCTGAGAGTTAAAAGAAATGAAAGATCTCTTCAAGAACTATATGACTCTATTAGAAAGAGCAACATAGGATAATAGATATTATGGAGGGAACAGAGAACAGGATGGGCACAGAGAAAATGCTCAAGCAAAAAGCAGATGAGAATTTCCCAAACCAATGTAAAGAACTGGCATCACAAAAACAGAAAAAAATAGGACCCCTAAACACCTGAATTCTAGCTGACCCCCTCCAAGGCACATTATACTGAAGATGTCAAAAACCAAAAACAAAGAAAGAATCCTCAGGGCAGCCAGGGAAAAGAAGACTACCGGTATAACCTATGAAGGAAAGCCCATCAGGCTGTCATCAGACTTCTCAGCAGAAACTCTACAAGCCAAGAGGGAGTAAAAGTTAATGTTCAAATATTGAAAGAGAGAAATTACTAGCCAAGAGTAATCTATCCAGCAAAGTTATCCTTTAGGTCTGAAGGAAGAATAAAGACCCTTTCAGACATACAGAAGCTGAGGGAATTTTCCAATACAAGGCCAGCATTTCAAGAAATACTGAAGAAGGCTATTCAACCTGAAACAAAAAGTAAAAATAAATAGGGATTAAAACGAAAACCAAAAAACATAAAATGGGAGAAAGTAAAGGTTTACATTTCCAAAAGAGAATGGAAATAAGAAGCACGTTTAAGAAAAGGGACCATTGCATATGTGAAAGCTTCTTTTACATAAGCTTCATGGAAACCACTCAAAAAAAAAAAA
>PVKE010047441.1:0-11924 GCA_004027555.1 Craseonycteris thonglongyai | reverse complement strand
ATTTAAAGAGAAAGAAGAAATGAAATGAGTACAAACTCTTAAATTATATTAGTAAAATCTCAAAAATTAATTAAATATGTTAAAAATGATATCTAAGCAATAGGAATTTATATAGTAATTACCAGATGGCTAATATTTTTGTTATTAGCCTAGTAACAGTTATAAATTTTTAAATGATATATATTAATATCACTACCTTTGTAAGTAATTTTAAAGATATAATACATATCTAAAGAGAAATCAGTTGGATTATATATTTAAAGCTACTCCTTAATTTATAATTTATGATTATTTAAAAAAAAAATTTCCTGTTAAAATATTTTTCATATTTAATCATGCCAAATGGTCAATGTGAGCCATTTTAAGAACTATTACAAAGCTGTTAAATATTGTGAGGGTCAATAAATGCTGATGTTTATTTTTCTTGATTTGAGCTTTTTGAGAAAACGATGCTTGGCTAATACTTGTTTTTATAAAATTAGAATTTTAATTTGTTACCATAACTTTGAGGCCTTCAAATAGAGTTAAGTGGGGATGAAATTTCCAGACATATTTTTGTGTAGAAAGATAAAAATTAAATTTACATATTATCTATTCATAGATACATGATAACATATATGTTTTGGCATCTCAACATGTAAGAAGGCAGAATCATATAGCCTGGATTTGATGAAGTGATAAATATCAGTTACTTATTGGAAATAATACATACATGTGTTGCAGTAATGTCTGAAAGTTGCAAAATATATTTTAGGTGATGTAATGTAGAGTTGTATACCTGTAAACTATATTCCTGACCAATGTCACCCCAATAAATTTAACAATAATATATATATATATATATATTTTTTTTTAGTGTACATGTTCAAAGGTGACTGGCCTTCAAATTATCATGCTAATGTTCTGTCAGAAGTATAGAAAAGAATATGTAAATTATTCATTAAATAACTGGTACTCAGGAGATAAAGTTTCCATTGTATTATTCTTAATGCAGATCCCACATTTGTTTCACAGGAAATAAAGCAGTAAGGCAGGATTGACTAAAAGAAATGCTCTAGCTGTTAAAATAAATGACTTGGAAATGAGTTTGAAGTAGCTTCATACAGACTCTGAGCCAGTATGCTAAATATAGATGCTTAATTCCAATGCTTCTGTTGAAGGGCAATCCAGAGACAGCTAGGGTATCGTCTAAGAAATACCACTCAGAACAGCCAACATGGTCTAGTCAACTTCCAATTACAGATGAGCAAATCTTGTGTGTGTTTACACAAAGTATAGCTATATCACTGGTGTGTGTTCACTGTAGTCAACTTTTTTTTTTTTTAATTGGTAAGATTGCACCAGTCACTGTATTACACAAAAACAAAACAAACCCAAGAAGTTGAGCAAGGTTTGTTTCCTGATTCCACCTGACCTTAAGGAATTCACCAACATAGAAAAGCAGAAAGACAAGCAGATGATAGAAAATCACTGCGTGGTTTTAGGAAAAGGAAATCACAACATACTATGAGAGTACCAAATGTAAGACAAAGTAAGAGACTCAGTGAATGATCAAGACTGAAAATATCTGCTGAAAAGTGCAGCTAGTTCAGATTCTTAAAGAAAGAAATGTCCCTTCTGCACACACAGGAAAGATAAAATTAATCCAGGCATGTGAGTACTCCAGGAGACAGCATAAGCACGACCTTGCAGTTGAGAGTTTTTGCCTGTATGGTTCTAGGACTGAGTACAAATTATGAGTATACTACTGCTGGGCCACAGAGTCTGATGCAAGAAGTGGCAAAAAACAAAACTGAGGTTCTAGAATCCAGGACTAATTTTCACTTTGTCATATCACTGGTGGGAATCTACCAGGGATACATTTCTGGCAGTGACAGTGAATTAATATTGAGTTTCACAACACACTAGATGAAACAATAAATGGATGGTATGCCAAGGGCAATAGTGATAGAGACAGAGAGGGCACGGACAATTTGAGAAAGCTCAGAACTGATAAGATATGGGATATAAAGGAGAAACTCATGGTCACAGTCAATAGTTTAGTGGTTACCTGAGGGTAAGGGGGGAGGGGAATGATGGAAGAGGATGGAGGCATCAAATGACATGGTGATGGAAGGAGAAAAGACTGCATGGTTAGCACACAATGCAACACAAGGACAATGTATTATAGAATTGTACATTTAGAACCTATATAATTTTTACCAACCAATGTCACCCTAATAAATTTAACAATAAAAAAAAATCAGTGAAAAAAAAAGAGAGATAATGACAGAATCTATGATAACTTTTCAGGTATCCAATTGGATGATCTTGCCAACTAGTGAAACAAACAAAAAAAAGACACAGAGAGTGTGAGTTGAGTTCAAAACATATTTGGGTTTCCAGGAAGTTGGAACTCAGGGGAATGGGAGATATATATCACTGCAAGAGTAAAAGGTGAATACTTCTAAATCCATGAAGAGTGGGTGAACTTTCACATGGGCAAATCCTGGGGAAATTGAAACCTTTTATAAGATAAAAAGAGATCCCTATTGAGAAGGGATCAATAATCAGAAAAGTGTAAGTAGAATGAGAAAATAAAATAAAATAATGCAGACACCAAGGGAAAATTTTAAGTTGAATGGGTGATCTAAATATCCAGTGTAACAGGTCCAATAATCCGGAGATTGGAAATAGTTTAAGAATTAGAAGCCTAATATTAACATAAATGAGAGCTGTTTAAGTAGAGGTGTGGTGGCAGGTTTCAGGTTACTTCTAGAAAAGTTTACATTCCTTCTCCTAAAATTCAGTGTCCACTGTATGTTATGACTTAATGTTCAGAACACTCAATTTACCCTTGACTATTAATATATCCTTTTATAGTAAGTTTGAGTTTATCTATGGCTTTATAAAAAACAATAGGTCATAGTGACCTTTGTATAAACTTTAATAGGTATAGGTTTTATTTTTATCAAGGAGCAAAATAATAGATACATAAAAAGGCAATGAGCAATAGGAGCTAGTAATTGAAGCTGTCTTCTGGTTTACCTTTATAACTATTCCTACAACTCCTGCGGTGAATCAGTAAGCAACAGGTGGCCTAAAGCTTTCCTTCTCACTGCATTTAATTCCCTAGAAGGCAGCAAGCTTGTGACTCAGCCACGCCGAAAGAAATGACACCTTACTTGAAGCTAAGCTACCAGACCATCACATATCGACCTGTCTCTGAGAATAACTGCTCAGTGTAGGAGATGCATTCACCCTGTCACTCTTCCCTTTATCCAGTTGCTAACTAAGTACTGCTTATTTGTGTTGAAACTGATGGAGATGTCCCAAGTCATCATTCTTACTAACTTCTGAATCATTGGACACTTAGTCATCTTACCTAGCGGGGCTTTGATGAACAAGAAGAGAGCCAAACATACAATGTCCTGACTCTTCCTGTCACCATTTATGCAGATTAGCCTTGTCTTCATCAAGGTTTCTGTCATCATGACATGGTAAATTGGAGCAGTTAGTGGGGAAGATCTGCAAAGTCATTCGAGTGGTACTAACACCGTCACAAGGACATTGGAAAGAAAAGCATTTGTGGAAACATAACTCCACCCTGAAAAATAATCCAGAAGGTATCATGACTTTCTATCAGGATAGCCTGGGAGGCCCTAGGCATGTGACATGTAGCCTAAAAAAGGTCAGTATCTCTTTGTAACTTTTATCAGGAGTGTTCCCTCAAATACCCTCCCATATTCCAACCTCATAAGAGTCAACTTCAAATAACATTTTCCATTTGAATGAACACCTTAGGACAACATTGACCTTGTTCCTCTCAAAGTATTTAGCTTAGACTCAGTAACGACCTGGAACTCAAAGGTTCGTAGGTCTTCTGTCCAAGTTAAATGTTTGAAAGACTCATTCAACAGTATAAAGATGGTTAAAGTTGATCTATCTTTTCTCCTGTAACAAAACATTTTTTTCCTGCCACTTTGGAGTATAAGAAACATTATGCTGTGAGGTAATGATAGCATTTTATGTGCTTGCAAATTGAGAATAACACTAAATTTCACAGGGCACGTTGGCATAGATTTTCATTAAGTGACACAACTTTATTTTCTCCTAAAACTAATGAGGGTTACAAAGGAATCTTGATTTTGTCATGTAATTATGATAACCAGGAGATGACAGAATGATATGTCTTTGTTTGTTATATTCTGAAAACATTTCAAAATAATGTAAGTAGAGCAATATGTGTATCCAGAATGATTTTATATGCTTTCTAGCATTAATCAGTGTAAAATCTAGTTCAGTAAAATTACATTTATCACAGATTCTAACTAACTGTGATCCTTCTTCACATGTGCCTGTGGAAAAAATGACTCTATTTTCTCTATAGTGATTTCTTAGAAGTAGGAATACCACTTAATGCTCCATTGACTCAGCATGTCATTCCTATCAATGGAGTTTGACAGCAGGTATCCTGTGACCCACTTATGTAGGGAACTACATAAACATCTCCACTTGAAGATAATGGTTAGTCAGGACATTAAAAGTTCCTTAAATTCAAGTAATGCCAGTGAATACATTATATCGTAAAAATCTGCCTTGCAGTCATTTTTAAATATTAAGTTTTATTACATCCAAGTCTGTATCTTATTTTTAACAATGTGTGAAGAGATGTGAATAGTTAAGCTATGTAAAATGAGACTTATTACTATGATACTGTTTTCTTGGCCTTGGCAAGTTAAGTACTTCTAGTAAATAGCACCAGACCCTACCTGTCATCATTTATATTTGCCAGAAGAGCAATAGCAGGGTGTGCACAACTGATGCTAAAGAGAAAGTTGTGAGCAGTGGCTGGAACTTCAGGAGGTTGTATATTTGTAGCTACTTGAATTTGATTTTAAAAGGAAAGTGATGAAGAGCCCAGCTAACGAACACTTGATTTCTCCTGGGTGTTAGGAAGGTGGACGTAAATGGCATATCCACACTGCCTTTTGACAGGGCGTGTTCTGTATGACCTAGACTGACCAGGTTAATAATAAAAGGTTGTGGATAGGGAACTTGCTATATTGCTGGAAAAATTAAGAAGTGCCTATTTAGTGTATATTTTTTGAAGAGGGGGAGAGATTTCTTAAAATACAAGATAATTATAACTCTTCACTAACTATTGAACCTATGAGTATATCCACACTTAGATTCTAAGGTCTTATTCTTTTCTTCTAGTGCCTTAATATGAGATTGATTTCACTTCTTAAAGCTTCTTAGGATCAACACTTAAAATATTGGAGTGTCATTTTTCTACCTTTTTATAGAATGGTCTTATAGTCAGTCATAAAATACTCTTATTAAAATATGTCCTTCTAGTCTTTTAACTTTTATATTTTAACATATTTGAAGTCAAAATAAAACAACCTACATATAGGTTCTAACAAATAAAACTCTTAAAAGAGAACATAGGGAATGCTTCATTACCTTTCATTTGATCATAGATTCTTAAACATGACATAAAAGTCCATTTGTCTACAACTCTGCTTTAGCCTTCATCTTCCATCTGCTTGGGGAACAAAGACCAACCACCGGTGTTGGCCTAAGATGCTGTCAGGTCGTTTCTTAGTGTGCATCCATCCCCAGACATGCGCATGTCACCTCAAAATTCCTCGTGTGCATGATAGCCCTTCTAAGCACTTATCTCTCCGAGAACTTCCTTCCTAGGCTCCCCCTTCCCATGCTTTGGGTCTGCCTTCTCCCCCTTGTTCCAGGAAGTGACTGGTGGTACGTGTCTTTCTTGGCTTTCTATAGCTGCTGCAGCTCAAACGGGGAATGAAACAAAGGTCAGCCTCCACACCGGACTTGCAGGGACCACCCAACTGATCAAATGGGTGAGAACAATTTTGAAAACAAGATTCACATTGCTCGCCCCTCCAAGCCCTCCCCCTCCCCCTAGCACAAGCCAGCCGCCTAAGAACATGGGTACTGCAAATCTGGGGAATATGCAATGGAAGGTGGGCTAATTTACCAAAATTTAGTAGCTTCATTCTTCATTAGGTACTCCTCTGGTTATCAAGGATTTTAATTCTATGCCAGATATCTGAAAAAGTTGATCCTGTCGGTTTTTGCCAGCTTTAATGCTTGCTTCAATAGAGGGATGAATTGCTGGAACTCACTGCTATGCTATTTCTGTGACATCACCACGTGCAAGAATGTTTTAACAATTCTTATATCAATTGTAAAATATACAGAATAAAATTGTAATCAACTTGCAAAAAGTCATAACCAATGCCTATGTTTATCAAAAAAGGACAGAGAAAATTCAGAATCATAGATATTTCAAAATAATAAAAATAAATTAAGCATTCAAACAAAATTTTTGTAATGTAGTAATGCAATAAAAAAGAAATCATAAGAAAGTGAATTATGAAGATTACACAAACATTTTTAAAAATAACATGAAACCTGAAAGATATACCAAATAACATGAAACCTGAAAGATATACCAAAGACTAAGTTATAGGAAAAGGAAATAAAATAAATTCTTGAAAAGCTAATTACTCAAGAAACTAAAGAAAAATTTTAGCAAATTAGAGATGAAATTGAATAAATGATGATGGGTACAGAGATAATCAGAGAATGCTAAAGTTGATACCTGACTTATAAAAACATATTGGGAACTTGCATGATATAAACGATTTTTTAGGAAACTATTAATCACCAGAAACGGACACCAAAATAACCATAAAAGAAATGCAACCAAATAATTCACATGTAAAATTTTGATGACTAATTCATCTAACAACTTACCCATCTCAAAAAAAGTACTAATTATAGAAGGAATCACAGAAATATACTATCTGTTAACTGACACACTCTACCAATTCTACATTTAAAATTATAGAATTTAATGAAAATAAGAAAGTGACTGGGAATTCCAGGATAGCTTAATGGGTTGAGCGCTTGTCTTGAAGCCCCAGGGTTTGAGAATCGTATCTCGGCCCCAGCCCATGAAGACGCATATGCTGAACTGGGGTGTACCCCCAATTCAGTTTTCACTGGGACAAGTTTCCCATGTGGGTGGCCCCCGGTTGGACTTCCACACTGGGCATGCTCCGACGTGGGAGTACCCTGGCTCATGGGGAACGTGCCTCCCATTCAGGAGGCCCCCAGCTAGTTCCTATCCTGAGTGGCCCCGCCCCACCTGTGGAATGAAACTACATAGAAAACTAATGACTTGAAATTGTGGCGACTGCTCTGGGCCCTCCCTCTTCTGTCTTTCCCTGTCTCTGTTAAAAACAATAAAAAAAAAATCTACAAAGCTTAGAAGTATACTTAATGAATATGCAGCTAGATCTTCTATGAAAAAATTGTTAAAAAGTTTTTATCAAGCATGAAAATATGAAAAATCATACCTTGTCTTGGAACAGTTTACTAATGTAGAGGTGTGAATTTGATTGAAGTTTCTATATACATTTAATGTACCTGTAATAAAAAATACCCATACTTATTTGTTTTGTTTAGAATTCCCTAAAGTTGGTTCAGAATTTCATAAGAAAACATTAAATGTTTTTTTTCAAAAAACATGCAAAAATACTAGAAAATATCTTTAAAGGGAATACTTATGTAAAAATGGGACTTGTTTTTATGCAAATGTTATAAACTATGTTAAAATAAAACTTTAATATTGGAATATAAAGAGACTAATAGGACAATAAGATAGTATCGCTATAGGTCAAAATGCATATGCAAATTAATGGTTATGAAAGTGGCATTACTTTTCAGAGACAAATGATTCTTTGACAAATTAACATAGACATTAAAATAATCCCCAAATATACCAGGATTTAACATACACAGCAAAACTATAAATACTAGGAAAAAAGTGAAACCTTTATTTTTTGCTTTACTACTTTTATATTAATATTTATAATATGTAGTAGGTAATGTTTTTGTATGACACCACAGAATCATTAAAGAAATCACTGATAACTAGAAGAAGCTCAAATGTCCACATAACAACAAAATATATATAATCAAATTAAAAAAAAAATTCCAAGATATTTAAAAAGCTGTCACAGTGGTCAAGTCACTGAAACAGCCATAGTGTCCTTTGATAGATGATTGAATAAATAAGTAATGGTATATTTACACAATGGAATACTACTCAGCAATAAGAAAAGATGAAATACAGCCATTTGTGACAACATGGATGGATCTTGAAACCATCATATTAAGTGAAATAATTCAGACTGAAAGAATCAAGAAACATATGACCTCACTTATAGGTGGATTATAAAATTGAAAGTAACAAAGAAACAAAAACTTATGGACACAGTCAATAGTTTGGTGGTTACCTGAGGGCAAGTGGGGGGGTGGGAATTGGGAATGGGCACCAGATATATGGTAATGGAGGGAGAGCTGATTCTGGGTGGTGAGCACAAAATGGACAAGAGGCATGGCATACACAAAAGAAATGATAAATGAACAGTAAATATATAAAAAGAGCCTTAACCTGATTCATAATGAAAGGCATGCAGACCAAAATAACAATGGCAAACCATTTTTCAGCTATTAGGTTAAAGAAGATATTTTATGATGCCCACAATAAAGTCCTCAGAAAATTCTGGTATGATTTCAAAAAGTAGTTCAAATTCTTATTAAGTCAATTTAATAACATCTACCAAAACTTAAAATACATATACTTTTTAAACCAATTCCACTGCCAGATCTCTGAGACATACTATCAAAAATATTTGAAGATAAGATATTCATAATTTCAAGATCCTCAAAATGGAAGCTAGTTGTTATTTATTGGAACACAGGTCAACTAAGTTACATAACTGTAAATAAGAATGGTAATTTTGGGATTAGAGCTGTAGCTGTTTTGGGTTCTTTGAAGAGAAGAGCCAGGGCCCAGGCAGAACAGTTACATGCAGTAGTTTCAAATACCACATGTAATCTGCCAAACTGTGAAGAAATCAGGCTCCTGAGAAGGGGAACACACTAGAGCTCAGACATATCCTCCCACTCTCTCTAACAGTTCACAAGGAATTCAGTCCTGTAGATGCCACCTCTGTGTCAGTCTGAATGTGTCTGCTTCTCTCCATTTTCACTCTCACAGTGCTTATATCAAATCAGTTAAAATTATATTATACTCTGTCTCAATTTTTACAGAAAAATGTCATCATTCTGACCCACTAATAAACCTGATTTCCACCATCTTCTTCTGCATTCTTTAGAAGTACTTCCCAAATTTACATATCCTTTCTTTAATTATATTTCTTTGTCTTCTTGTTTCTTAAGATGAGTACCAAGTTCCTTTACATTTTTATTCCTTGGTAGTAAAAGCATTTCAGCTTATACTTTTTCAAAGTGTAAAATTTTCACTGAGTCCCATAGGTTTTGATAAGTATTCTTTTAACTGTTTGCAAGATAGTTTGAAATTTCTTCCCTTTTAACACAAGGATTACCTATGAATTTTGTTTTTAAATTTCAATGTAAGATTTTGGTCACATTCTCATTATTTCCATTTTTATTTGACTTTGTTCAGAGAATGTGTCCTATAAAATCTCTACCATTTACACTTCATTAAGTTTCACTTGGTAGCTAATTATAAAGCCAGTTTATGTAAGTGTTCCATAGACATATAAAAATATACCCTAGTCAGTGAGGATTAGGTGTGCATGTACATGTATATATGTGAATATTCATACATATGCATACATATACATGTGTATGTGTGTGTGTATATTTATATATATATACACATACATACATACACATATCTACATAAACATACACATGGGTATTTTCTTGAATTAGCTATTTCCTCTATGTCCTTATGTCCACTACCTGCTGACTAACAGAATTGCTCTCTCAAGGCCAGTCTTTTTCTTCTAAAAATGTACAATAAAAAAATAATTAAAAAAACTTATTTGTCAGTTTCAATACATTATTACCCTTAATAAATTCCAGTTCTAGATATCTTGTCTATGCTAACTTTCTTAATTTCTACCTCTGAGAGGCTATCAGCAAGACCTCCTCCAAATTTTCAAGATGATCATTTTCTCCACTATTTATTGCCATAGAATTTAAAAAGTGGAAGGAGAATTACAAATATCCAATCAATTTCATTTTTTGAAATAGGGCTTTGACCCTAATAACTAAAATTTTGGTTCTAAGTCACACAGCTAAGTAGTAGATCTTATCAGAAATTTATGTCTGGATGAATGTGAGTTTTACTTCTAGACTACTTTGAATCAAGTAAGATAATACATTTACTTGAGTCTCACTCCATTTGAAAATGTCTGAATAATGGTTGCATGACATCACAGTAAGAATAAGCAATACTGATACATATGGAAGAAAGCTTGCAATAATCCATTATTTACAAAGCAATTATCTCAATGATTACAAATACTTTGTTCCTTTTTATAAAACTTCTAAGCAATCAATCTATAATCACTGAGCATTTTACATAGAACGCACACACAAAATACAATATTTAGAAGATCTTATTTAAGTCCTAATTTAATTAGGGAAACCATTTAGAGCTATACTTATTGTTTTATGTAATGACTAAAAGTGCTGGGAAAGGTAGAAAAAAGACCCTGATTTTAGGATCATACAACTTAATCAATTATTTTTGCAAGAAACTCAACTAAAGGTTATGTTCATAAGTGAACCTCACAAACGAAGTGAATGGTTGGACAGGCTGTTAAAACCTCTCTAGCCCCATTTAGAGCACAGTCTGATGTATAGAATAGGAGGGTATCCTGCCTTTTATTTATTTTTGTTTCATATATAAAAAGGGTGTCTCATGTCATAATACCAGGACAGTCATGTGTAGTTAGGTTAAGAAAATATTGTTTGTTTTATTTTTTTTTCTTTAAAAAACATTCAATTTTCCTTTAAGCATTTCTACTGCTAGTTTTCTTAAAAGCTGTGTTAACTGTAATTGTCTGATCATTTATATCTTATTATGCAAGGTCCTATTAATCAGAGAAGATAAAAAGATTCAATTGACAGTAGGAGGAATATTACATGTTCATTACTGTAAAATTCCTTCCTTCCTAGCAAAAAAATGGTCAACTTAATTTAGAGACTATTTGATAAAATATTTCAGAGTTTGTCACATCATGAATTCAATTAACTAGTGAAGGTTAATTTCTTAGAATTAGATTTTAAAATAAATGTCTCTTTATTCATAGTGCAGAAAACAGTATTGACACAAATATAAAGCAATTCATTATTTTTGAAGACAAGATTTCTTTACTGGCCTCAAATTAATGGTTTCAGCTTTGACTTTGAATTACAAAAATGTGTCTCTACTTATTGTCTAAATCTCAAATTACAGTGAGAAATATTGTACAGAGGGGTAGTTTTACTTTTTAAAGAATTTTTGTGAAAGAAATACGTTTGAATGTAGGGGAATAGGAATTTCCTCTTTTTAAAACTTAAATGAGATAAAGTTAGTAACAAATGATTTTATCCACAATTTAAAACTTTTTCAAATGTTTAATCATCTACTAGTATATAATAGCAAGAAATTAACAAGTGTTGCTCTGTTAGTCTAATGTATATAGCACTTGTATAGAGAGCTAAATTATTCTATATGCAACTGTGAACACTAGTGAGATATGCATGAAGGCCACAGAAGGGAAACACACATACACACAAATATCACATATATATCCTCATTCCCCAGCTTCCAAATTCCAAAGGGTACTGAACCAACACAAAGCCCTAATTTAATTTTATGACAAATCTTGCATCACCAGAACTGAGATGTCTCACTTAGACAACAGGGGTTTCCTTGAAATACTCGTATTGTCCTTAAATTTCCAGCCCTGTCAATTCCTTTATTTATTTTTTATTTATTTATTTATTTTTTTTTTTCTGTACTGCAATTCTGCAAATTTTATTCTTTTTTTTTTTTTTTTTTTTTTTTTTTTTTT
>PVKE010047440.1:0-11922 GCA_004027555.1 Craseonycteris thonglongyai | reverse complement strand
GAGGTGAATATCTGACATTTCTTTTAGAGCCACTTCCTCGCTTTACTAAACTCACTCCTGGACTCCTTTCTACACTGAGCATATTGTTGGCCAAGGCTAATTTCTCATGGATGTTGTGTTCTGGTCACAACTGCCAGAAATTTGGGGAAGTGTTGTTCAGGTCCACCCAGACAACAATTATGTGCTCTGTGCACATGTTTGACTAGAACAGTGATCAGAAGTGACACTTTGCTGCAAAATGTCTAATTTGGATAGGATGAGTGAACATTCCCTTGGTCCCTGTAATCCTCTTTGGGCCAAACAAAATAATCAAACACACATGCATATACAAAGGAAGTGCCTTGAAATGCCTCCATTTTTGTGTGTTTTTATTATTTTTTCAAGGACAGTTTGAACAAGCCATTGTATTTTAACAGTGATGGTCATACTTACTAAAATGCTGAGATGCCTGAGGTCATAACAGCTCTCTCTCAAGCCTCCCTTTATCCTTCTCCTGTCTCTATCTTTCTATGTTGCATCTCAGGCCTCATGTGTGCAGGTCACAAATATAGGTCAAAGAAGATCACCACTGTGAAATAAGAGAAGGATAAAAGAAATCTTACCATTTCTTAGCTCTTGGGTATGGCAACACTTTATACTTTTTCATTCAAGGGTGCATATGGGTCAGTCTGTGTGCTCTTTTATTTGAACTTGATGCTGACAAGTGATTTAGACAAGATAAGAAATGGAATTTATTTGAATAGCTGTGTCTTTTCTTTAATAATAGTACATTTAAAACTTAAAATTAGGGAAGCCGGGATGGCTCAGTGGGTTAAGCGTTCACTTTGCAGCCCCGAGGACCAAGGGTCAAATCCTGGCCCTGGCCCGTGCAGACCCATATGCTGAACTGGGGAGTGCCCCCAGTTTGGTTCTCACCAGGGTGAGAATTTAGTCTAGTTCCTGCCCTGTGCAGCCCCGCACCCACCTGTGGAATGAAACTATGTGGAGAAACCAATGATGTGCAACTATGGAGACTGCTCTGGGCCCTCTCCTTTCTCTCTGTCTCTGTCTCTGTATCTCTCTGTCAAAAACAATAAAAGAAATAAAACTTAAAATTAGCTTATAATCTGGACAAAGTAGTGTCCTGTTTCACTCTAATTGGAAAAATACAACCAACAAAGAATAGCTAGAGAATAAATACAAATTGTGTGGTAACTAACTGCTAAGTTGTGAACCAAAGCAATAAATTACCAATAATATCATATTTATTTTCTCCTATGCAAATGCATACTTTTAAAAAACTTTCTGTTGGAATAACTATTTGACTTTCAGATTTATTACTATCTTCCAAAATGAGAACCATCCAGATTTCAACATACAGAATTTAGCTGCAATAGCTGTACCACTACAAAAAAAAAAAAGCAAGTTTAACCCTAAGCTGAACATACTTGGCTGAACATACATTTTTCTTCATTGTTGACTTTTGGTTGTCATTTTGCCTGATTTGATTTGGACAATTAACATTCAACATCTTAAAATTTTAAATCCTTTCTATAGTCTCTGAGTTAAAATAGAAAAGGAAAGAAGTAAATCAAAACTATTCAACTAATTAAAGGAAAGAAATTCTGCAGGAGAAATAATGTCATTCATAAACCAAGAAGGCAAAAGACAAGAGAGTACAGAGAAACTGGCCAGACAAATTCAAAGTTGAAACAAATCATAAAAGACATTACGTTGTTACAAATACATAAATAAAATCAATGACGTAAGAAAATCAAAGGGAAAGGGAGGAATTTTAGAAAAACTCTGTGGTTAAGAGTTGCACAGAAAACAGAAGACACAGGTTCCTGCCTCACCCATTACTAACTAGTTGTGTAATTTTCTGCAGAATATTGAATCTCACTGGGTTTTAGTTCCAACTTTGTAAAATCATTTTTACTTTCGAGGTATAGATCTCCTCTATTTCTCAAATTTCTTGAAAGAAGATATTTTTGCATCTCCTTGTTTCTTCTTTGCTATTGTTTACTACAGAAAAATTAACAATAACAAACTTGCTACTTTAGACTAACTGAAAATAAAGTACTAACGTAGTACTGCCTGTTTTACAGGATTAGAATAGTTAAGTAGAGTGGGTAAATGGGTTCTTGTTTTTCTCGGTCTAATTGCATATAACTATTCAAAATTCCTCTGAGTGTATGTGGCACTCTGATAACACTAAGAATGACTGTCATAGACTTGTATCCTAGAAATACTAAATATTTCTTTAATGCTCTGACTAAAATGAAAGCAAGAAAATAAAGTAAGATTAATTTGTCTGTGATAACTGAGAATCAAATGCAAATTGAGGGCTGTGCTTATACAAAGACAAAGGAAATTATTCAAGGTGTTTCTATGTTTTATAAATGTATTGCTTCTACTTTGCTTTTAAGTATTTCATTAAGTGTTTCCATTTTTATTATAATTAATGACCAAAATGAGATAAGTTATCTAAGATGCTGAGCAGAGTGCCTGGCACACTGGAACTTTTCAATAAATATTAGCTTATGATTATGAACTTGACAATGTGTTTGTATTTCACAGCATTGCTTTCCATGTAAAAAGATGATTTAGCAAAGTCACATGTATTATCAGTTAAAGCAGAAACCATTAAATAATATGAAAACAGGATTGGGAAAAGGAAGGAGACACAGATATATACATTATTTTTAAAATAAATTTTTTTGCCATGATGTGTTCTACTCCCTGTTCTGGCATGAACTAGTTACACACACACACACACACACACACACACACACACACACACACACTTTAGAAATCTATGTCCACATCTGGAAGGAATAATTTTTAAAATTTATGAATTAGAGCTTGATTTATCACAAAAAGAAATGTCTTTGGGAGCTACATTCTTTATTAGCATATATTTTTAAAGTTGCTTTGTATTTTTGTTTAGAAGAGTGTTTCCCCCTCATGACTTTCAAGAGAAAAATTACCCTGCTTCTTTGTAAACAGAAAGTGGGTATCTAATGAACATTAGCTTTAAAAATAATGACAGAATACATGAAGCCCTTCCCTGTATATGAAGTTTCTATCACAAGGGAGAAGTTGGGGGAGTGAGAATCACACTTGCAAGGAAAATCATGTTCTGACTGGGAAAAGAGGATCGTGACAGTTTAGGATGATTGGAGACATATGGGGCGTCCTGATATTTATGAATTTTGGTCACAAAAAAAATGAAGCTGTGGCAACCACTAAAGCTGGTATATGTGATTGAAAGGTGTTCCTTATATTAATGGGAAGTTAGGGTAACTAAGAGTCACTTCTGCCTTTACAGTGGTTCCAGTAAGGATTGAACAGCTTGAGCATTTCGGAGGTGGGAGCACTGAGGAGCATTTAGCACTATCTCACTGATCGGCTAGTTTAGAGAAAGAAAGCTCTTAGACTCAAAGGGCTTAAAATATTCATGCATCAGACCACCAAGAAACTATAAACACATCAAGTTCTAATGCTCTGCAATACAAAAAGCCAATACCTGAAAGAAAGATGAACTTCACACTTAAAGGACCATGAGGAAGTCCAAAGATGGACTAATCAGTGATTAATATAGTTGAATACATGTATAAGAAAACAACCACATACTTATAATACTTTCCTTGATTTAAAAAAAAAATGTTACTGTAAAGCTTACGCATTTGGTTCATAGTTAAGAGAGGCTTGTATATGACAGGCACTGTGTTGGGTAATAAGAAAATGTTGAATAACTTGAAGTCTCCTGTTCAAATGGAGCTGAAAGTTTTGTGCATTAAAAAAAATTGAAATAAATTATTATAGCACTAGTGATGGGTGTTGTGCTTATCCGTGGTAGCACGGAGTCCAGTGGGAGCTCAGGGCCGGGAGCAGCCCACTGCATAGGAAAGATGGAGAATGCATCTCAAGTGGTAAGGTCTCAGAAGTGCCCTAAAAGATGAGGACTTTTTTAGTCAGAGAAGAGGGAAGAGAGAGGGTGTTCCACACAGAATAGCCTAAACAAAATAAAATGAAAAGAAGGATGGATACTCTTTGGGGAAAGGTGAAGGGTTTGGTGGGAAGGAGCTATTGGATGCATTATGAAGAGACCTGAGCCTGGTGATGAGGCTGCTTGCTCAACCAGATTATAGGAGGCTTTGTAGGCCTTGCTGAAGAGCTTGAAATTCAATCCTGAGGGCAACGGGGATGAGTCACAGTGAAGGATGTGAGTTTTTGAAAGATGGCACTGGTGACAATGTGGACAGCAGAAAACAGATTAAAGATAAGGAGGACAGGAGTGCCGAAATAGCTCAGCAATTGAGCACTTGCCTCAAAATCGCAAGGTTTAAGGTTTGATTCCCAGCCCCAGCCCATGCAAGCCCATACACTGAATTGTGGCACAACTGTTAACTGCCAGGATGGCATGGCAGCGAATGTTCTCACCTCCCAGGCGGGAGGCCCCTGGTTCAGTTCCCACCCCATGCAGCCCCACATCCACCTGTGAGGAATGAAACCATGTCACAACTAATGATGTACAACTATGGACACTGCTCTGTGCCCTCCTCCTTCTCTCTCTCTCTCTCTCTCTCTCTTTCTGTCTTGGACCTTCTCTCCAACTCTCAAACAATAAAATAAATCTTAAAAAAAAATAAGGAGGACAGTTGAGAGAGTCTGTCAATAATGCCTGTGAGAAATGATAAAGTCTTTGATTAAACAGTGTCAGGGAAGCAGAGGTAACAGAGAGAGTCTAGGAGGGCTTAAATGATAGGGCTTCATGTGGAGGATAAAGGAGGAAAGAGTGTCAAGAGGGACTTCGGTTTCCACGTAGACGGATGATGCTGCATCATGAAGGGGATGAGGAGGAGAAGCAAGTGATGGGTTCCAACACAGTCAGGTAGGGCTTGTGGCACCAGTGGGAAATCCTGGTGATTTCTTTAGGAAGATAAAATATCCAGACTGGAGAAAAAAGTTGGGGGTAAGTAGCTTATGGGTGTTCCTTAAAAGCCATGAGAGTGAATGAGATGACTAGTGGAGTATAGGATAAGGATCAATAAAGAGCCAGAGAATGCTGGGGAATACTGGAGATGCCAGCAGAGGATCCAAAGAATAAAATCATGCTAGAAGCAGCACTCAGAGAGGTGGGAGGCAAGCTAAGTGTATGTTGGCTACAGCATCATATAAGAAATTGGATTACCGGTATGTGCTATTATGTTACTGTTATGTATACAAACATGGGTTTATCTAATCTGTGGTCCCACAGAGTCATAACTAGATAGCCCTGCTCTTGTGTTCTTGGGGCAATAACCAAAATTACAGGCACAATAAGTCAATAAAAGTTATCCCAGAACTAGACAAGCATTGCAAAATTAATAGAGTGAAAGCAATTCCTGCGCAGTATTAAATATTGATTGAACCTAGATCCAGATTGATTTTAAAAAATGCATGGAAAAAAGTTATTTTATAGCAAGCATTAAAGATTAATGAAGCTATAGATGCTTTGTCCAAACAAATAACTCTGGCAATAAACATGTAAAAGGGTCCACATTATTAATGTACCACTTGTTTTTCTTTACCTCAAATACTACATGGTATAGATGTTACTATATCCTTTCCATCCTTCACAACATGTACACATGTATATACACACACAAAGAATTTTGCAGAATGTACTATTTTAGAACCATTTCAGAATATCAAGGTAACTATTTAGCCAGTAAAATCTAAATGTCTCTCTTGCTTCCACTTGAAAAGGAAAAGCATCATTGCACCATACTCACGAACCTCATGTGTTTTCTCTATCAGTAAATACATGTCTATGTCAAAATAAACTGGCCAAGTAAGTGTAAATAAATGACTCAATACAATCCATTACCAGTACTAGGAAAAACTCAAAGCATACAACTGAGAGTACATTTTCTACAGACTGGGAATCAGGAACACCAGGTTCTCACACAATGGGTGGCATGTGCTGTAATGAGAAACGGGAGTGGAGGGAAAGCTATAACATGGATGGGTGCCGTCTTGTGAACTCAGACTCACCTCGACATACTGAAATGTCCTACTTTGGGGTCTGTCTCCTCCATACAATACTCTAAAGCTCCTCAAGGACAAGAATAGCTCAACATTCACCTTTTTACCTCAATACCTGCATAATGTAAACAAATTCATCAGGCTGAATCAATATATAGAACTCACAGACGTGTCAAGAACCATGATAAATGGGATAAGTTCATGATATGGGGGGAAATGATTACACTGATCTAAACAAGTGAGGCACTATGGTAGTCTATGGAAAGCACGGAGAAAAACTAGATGAAACTGCACACAATGGAGAATGTTCTGTCCTTAAGCTAAGCAGAGAACAAAGAGTGAGTGTGTTAAGTTAAAATGGCAGGAGCTCAGTTGGGACGGGGACCCTTCAGTATTTTAGTGGGATGAGTCATTGTAACTGGATGAGAGCCTGTCCCCAATGTCAGTTCCTCAGGTCCAAAGCCCAGACCTACTTCTTTCTAGCTTTATAAACTGGAAGAGGTCATTTAACATTTCTCCTGCTCAATCTTCTTCTGTTGAGAAGATTAAATAAATTACATTGTTTTCAAAGCCCTTATCAGAGCACCTGGCAGTTAAGAAACGTAAGCTCTTGTAGTTGTGATTGTAGATTTGTGATGACATGTTACCTTTAAAAAAGAATTTCCTCCAATTTGCAAGTTTTTTTTCAGAGATTGATGATGGCTCAGATGTCAGTCATGATGGACCCAGTTGTCATTTATATTTACTTTATCATCCTTGTGATTATTTTGTTAGATGCCAAAGAAACGTACCATTCATAAGCTGCTTTTGTTTTCCAATGGTGACATGTTGCCAGGTTGTTGCCAAGTTTCCTCAAATATAAATTGTAATTTAATTTTAAGTAAAACTTGAAACTCTTGGCACCTACACTCCCTTATACTTGGCAAAATAGGACTTCCTACTCTTGAGACAAAAGGCTCAAAGGATTCCTTTGATATTTTACAAAACAACATGTGTGAGAGTAAGGAATTAGGTAAACCAAAAATAAATAATTAAATTTCTCTCAGATCCTTTGTTTTTGATTAGAGGAGAAACATTTCCTAAACATTAAGTTAGTTCTCTGAATTTTTAAGGGTAAGATACATCAATAAAAGAATTAAAACATTTACACAAAATTAGTTCTTTTGAAAGTGAATTATGGTTTGTCTTAGGATTTACCTACAGAGAAAGGGAAGAGAGTTATTTATATTTGGGTTCACTCCTTTCTGAAAAGTGCACAGGCTATTTGCCTTAAAATTGTTGTCCACAGGGACACAGAAAGAAGATCATGTGAAGATGGAGGCAAAGATTGCAGTTATAAAAAAATATATAGTAACATGCAATATTTGGGAAAAGGTACTTGTTTTGTGCTGTCATTAGCTAAGCCTCCCAAACGTTCATATTTTTTTTGTATTTTGTGAAAATGCCTTTGTATTTGGAAGTTAAGCTGAGGACATATAGATCAGAAAACATGATCATTGTAGCATTGAAAGCTTTATTTTTCCAAGCCACTGCTAACAAATGCAAAATTAGACTTGTCTTGTTAGAGAAACACCCTGAACTGAGAGGGCAATGAATTCTCAAAACACCGATTTTAGTTCATTCTCCATAAATAAAATAGCTTAGCTTTTGATGATTTCTGACATGAAAGGTTCTATATTTCCCCAAATAAGCTTTATAGATCCACATGGTGAGAGGAATTCACTACAAATAAACCTTTAGTCTCTCTCCCAGGTCCTAGGCTGAAAAACTTTCTTAGCCCCTCAGAATTACCAATATCCTCTCAAAAATACAATTTTAGATGCTTGTTTAATAACACATTCTAGGAAATAAAATATACTTAGATATATCATATTTATTTTTATCTTGCCATCTATGAAATGTCATCACTTAACTGCCTTTAAAATCCTTAAGTGAATCTCTACTGTTATTTCTAGGTCTTTCAGTGCAATGTCTAATTATTTATTGTGTTGAGTGGAATTATCTTGTTTACATAAGCACATTTCTGTGTACAAAAATAACTGCTTTCTAACCTGGCAATTAATGATTCCAACCATCTTGGAGTAATCTGTCACGCTGTTTACAGAGTTAGGCAAGACAAATATTTCTAATTAATAGTGCCGACCTCCTTTTTAGCCTACTTTAAATTTAACTTTGATTAGTACCTATGTGTAAAGCACCCTACATTCTGCTTTCACACACATAAAATATATAAGCTGTCTTGAATGAGATTACTTTAAATAATAAGATGATATATTTCATTTTTATGCATAACATCAATGCACAAAAAGGAAAGTATAGGCTTATGTGAAAATTTGCACGAGATGTCCCAAAATGCTTCCGACTTTGGATTTTAAAAGACAAATGATACAACCATGTGTTTGCAAATATTTATTATAATCAATATTAATTAATGTTCACCAACAATAAATTTTCAGAGCAGCTTGCAAAAATTTCCAGTAAGTCAAATAGAGGTAATCTGTAGACTAAAATATAAAATATGAAAATAAGCTTGGTTATAACTAAAGCACAGAATCCTGAGTAAAGTATGTCTGTAATTGAGATAGTTAGAGAAACCCCCTTTGATTATTCAGACTTTTCATACTAAAAAAAATAAAGATTGAGAGAGGATGTGATCATTATGGAGAGACCCTGGAACCAATCTCATTTTTTAGAATTTACCATACCTTCCCACAGATAATAAAAAACTTTAAACATAAAAGTCCCCATCTACTAAACCATGTAGATGAAAAGTAAAAATTCAAGTAGTTTAGAAGCATAATGCATCCGTACTTTTCAAAATACCCTGCTGTTTGAGTCACTGAACATTTTGACCATCTCTTCTCTCTCAACATAGACTCTCTTGACAATCACTAGATATCTGTTGTCAGATCATCAGAACACCCAGATCTAGGGCCCCATCCTAACATGTCTCCAGCACTAATCCCCAAACCCGCTCCACATTATCGCTTACACACCAAGCTCAGGATGCACCAAGTTGACTATATTTCATCTCTCCCATACATGCTCCTTCTGTACATCCTAATTTGGTTTGGCACCATGAAAATCATCGGTATTCACATTCAAATTAGATACCAAATAGTACTGATTCTAAAACTGGCAGATCTAGAATAACATACTCGCTCCTCTAACTTCACTCTCAACATCATAATTCAAGCTGTTCTTACCTTCCCTTGCCTTTACTATACTGCTTCCTACTTCTTTCTTCTGTGTGCTGCTAAAACCTTCACATAACATGTACAATTGCATCTACCTTTACAGCCTTACATCTTAGGCGAGTGTTTAATAATACTAGCTTTGTAAACCAGTCTCTTCTCATATTCTGGGATAAGTACACCACTCTCCTTCCTAATCTTACAGCAAATACTTCTACTGTATCCCAGTCATGTTTGAATGGGAACTATCATGCTGTAATGGATTTTGCCCTTCTCAGTCTCCTAACTCAAGTTTTAGTTGTGGTTTCTGCATCTTGCAACCTAAAGTGTCTCTGTTACATAGCCTAAATAAACTCGTTTGGATGAAAACCTTTGGTTTTAAAGCTCAGCCTAATGCTATCTTGTCCAGTAGAGGTCTCTGAATCTCCCAGCTATATATAAGTCCTCAGCACTGGTATAGTAGTTTATTTACATCTCTCTTGTGGCATGCTCCAATTCTTCTCTAACTTCTATAATAATATTAGTATGTGTGTATAGCTTCCTCCCCTTCTAAGCTTGTTGGCAGTAAGATCTTATCTGTAATAAACACCCAATAAATTCAGGGTCCGGCGGAAGTAACGCTCTGCCAGAGCATTACCAGCTCATAAAAAAGGACATGACTTCTGCCGGAGCCTGTATTTGTTGAATAAATGAACGACTGGCTAGATGAAGAAAACAATTTCTGCAAAGGATTCTCTAAGGCTTTTTGTTTTTCAACCAGATGTTTGGCATTAGAGACACTTCCGAAAAGGAAATAAATTGTTTGGTAATAAACGATGTTTTCTCTCAGCTTTCATTCAAATCCTTGTGAACCAGTCATATCACCACAATGTTCTAACTGCATGTTTGTACTTCCTCAACTTTCACAGCCAAACACCTGCAGTTAACCAAGCACGCAGACCCAAGTATTTTCAACATGAGTCAAATTGATCTGGGGAGTTGACAGCTCCTCAACATCTAGCTGGATACCAAAAGAAATGTCAGTACTTTCACAAACTCCTCTAATAACATAGGAAAGTCTGAGATTTCTCTTCTCTCATTAAGCAGTGTGCTGGCCTGGATAAGCCTGGCCGTATCTTTGCCACATGGGCATCTCTCTTGTGGATACACTGAAAAGATCTGAGAGTCACAGTCTTTATTTTCAAACTCTGTACAGTGTACACATGAAGGTTTTTGACCTATTATTGTGCCAGACAACTAGACAGAAGAAAATACAACTTATCCTTAGCTACCGTAGTCTCTCTCACAGATCCTTCTTCCATTTCAGTCAGTGGATCAATGGATCTCAGCTGAAAAATGCTACTAAAATTCATTTTCTCCTTTAGAGCAGCAGTAATACCAGATACACCACTACCTATCACTTTTAAAATAGGCTCTATGGCTCTTAAAATCCAGGTCAAATTGTTCTGTGCTCAAGGCATCAGAAATATTTTGTCAAATAACTTTGTTTTAGGACTCTATAAGCTAGCTTTATACTCTTCAATATTACCTCTGTAAAATCAATAATACATGGCCAAATTTATCTCCTGTATAACTAACACTATTTTATAAGGCTTGAATTATTTTTTGGTGAGCAAATAGGAGAGTAATTCATTTCAGATCTTTAATCCCTTAAGAAAACAACGGTAAGAAATTTATTATTTATATTGTACCAAGTAAATCAATGAAAACATTTAAAATGCTGAGGGATTATTAATGACCACATAGTAAAAAGAAAAATGTTATTTTGATCTGAAAATCAAACACACACACACACACACACACACGTGCGTGCATGCGCCAGGTCTTCGTAGCCTTGAAAAATATATAAAAGAATCAGAAAAAAATAATTTTTGAGGTTACCAAGTGCAATAATTTAAGATATTCAAGTGTTCATAACAAATTTGAATTATTACTATTACTTCTTACTTAACTAAAATCACAGTTTTTATTTGTTATCTATCTATCTATCTATCTATCTATCTATCTATCTATCATCTATCTATTTATACCTGTGAAAACTTGAAAGCTAACGTATTGTGCCAATAATCCGTGTCAGGCACGATGCTACTGACTCAACACACATCTTCTTGCTTAGAGTAGTGCCAAGACTGACCTTGTATACGTGTTACCTGCTATTGAATTAGCCTGGTGGCCCTATGACTGAGTGACAACCACCAGTTCTGTTTTCAACAGCCCTGCTCAGCTCCCATATAGACTCATGAATGTGGCTTCTTTTATGAAATCAATTCATATTTGGTCTTTTCTATTTCCTGCTGTCTTCTACTTTTCCCATCATATGATCTTTCTCAAAGAATCAACCCTGAGTTCTCATGTTGTGCCCAAAGAAGGACAGCTTCAGTTTTGTCATTTTTGCCTCCAGCAATGTTTCAGGCTTAATTTGCGGTGGGACCCACTTGATTTTCTTTCTAATTATGGATAGGAAAACTAGAACTTGTTTTAATTCCTTTCGATCCCCGTGAGGTAGCTTTTAGCTTTGTCTGAAGCCAATTCCTAGAACATTAAACACACTCATCTTCAGACCCAAAGGTACATGCTAATGAATTCTGAACTGGTTGCTTGGGGCTCATTCCATTATTATTAGCTGGTAAGAGCCATATCGGAGGTAAGGCCAAAAACAAAACAAACAAAAAAGAAAACAAAAGATATGTTTGTGTGTTTGTGTGTGAGTGTCCCC
>PVKE010047439.1:0-11926 GCA_004027555.1 Craseonycteris thonglongyai | reverse complement strand
TGTGCAACATGGCAAGAGCGATGCAACAATTTGCACAAGACATTGACGACAATATGGTTCGAGCTGTCGAGTTCAGCAGTCGCGTTGACGGGGTTATGTCCTTGTACAGGGGAATTTTGAAGGAAAAGAAAAAACAAAGACAACAACTACCCATCACCATGTTTCTCTCCAAGGTAAAGCCCCCGGCTCTACCGTCAGCGCCTCCAGCAGAAGAGTCTCCGAGTGAGCCTAACGCTTCTACGAGTCACGTGAGAGCCTCTCCTCCGCCACCCACACACGACTCTTCGCCTCTCTCAGAAAGCAATGTTGATTCATGTTTATTACTGTATAAGGTTTTGTAATTAACCTTATTCATTAGCACTGACACATTTAAGTAAATACGTATACTGTTGTAATTTTTGTCTTAAATGAGTAAAGTATGATTACTGTTTACATATTTAAAACATTCTTGTACCCGCATATACGAAAATTCCTAGGGGCAAATCCTACTTCGCGGTTTTTCAGCTTTCGCGAAAGGTTCTGGTCCCCATTGACCGCGAAAAACAAGGGATCACTGTATATATAGGGGGGGGGGATGCCAAAAAAATGTATACACATTTTAAGAAAGGAAAAAACTGCATTAAAATTATAATACGCAATATATACCAGTAATAAAAGAAGCACACAAGTCACCTTTGACTTCTGCAGTTACAAGCGGTGCTCAAAGTGGTTACCATCAGTGTCCAGACACTTCTGATTATGGTGAACTACTGCTTGAGTAGTGCTGACCAAAGTGCCCACTTGTATCGCTGTGCATGCCATGTCAATTTCCATGTGTCTCAAGCTTATCACAAACGTGTGCTATTGTTAGGTATGTTGGAGGTTTTAGTGCATACTCATGCCTCCACTGTTGTTGTACTTCCACAACATTCTCAAATTTCAAATAGTACTTCAAAATGGTCTGGTGCTTCTTAAATGACAACTGTGCTTCCACCATTATCTTTGACTATCCTGACTGTCACATGGTAACACTAGCATTCATTTGATTAATGCCATCTTTTGAGAGAACGTCATACTACACGTTGCTACTGTAATTCAATTCAACTTCAAAAAGTAATACATAGGTAACATTTCTTAAATTGTGTATACATTTTTTTGGCACCCCTGGAGTATATGAAGCCTGATAGGGCAGATGTGTCCTAGCACTGATGTTCTGATGCTCTGGGGGACATCTCAGTTCCCTTGTCAGGAAACCTGAAATTCTCAAATATTCCATCATGCACTGTCTCTAAGAGGAGAGTAATCACACTAGACCTACATGAGGGTGTCCTGTTTCTTCACATGTGGCATCCTGAGTAGCATAAAACAGAAAACTAGATTGCTAGGGTTGCCGTAATGAAATACCCCAAATTAGGGCACTTAAACAACAAAAAAGTATTCTCTCACAGTTCTGGAGACCAGAAGTCCAAACTCAAGATGTCAGTAGTCAGTAGGGCTGTGCTTCCTCCAAATCTAGAGAAGAATCTACTCCATGCCTTTCTCTTAAGTTCCAATGTTGCTTGGTGTCCCTTTGCTTATAGAAGTGTCACTCCAAACTCTGCCTCTGCCTTTCTCACACAGTGTCCTCCTCCATGTGTTTGTGTGTATCTCTGCACCTCCATATAAGGACCACAGCAATATTGGATCAAGGGCCTCCCCTACTCCAGTGTGATCTCGTCTTAATTAATTACATTTGTAATGACCCTATTTCCAAATAAGTTTACCATCTGAGGTTCCTAAAAACATGAATTTTGAGGGGATACTTCTTTAATCCAGCACAGAGATTACACAGGAAAAGCCAAAATCTACAATTCACATCACTGGCTGGATGTAGAGGACTGGTGGGTGGGTGTTGGCTGGTCATCCTGTTAAGACCAGGGTTGTTTCTGAAGGCAGAAGGGGGAAGACAAGATACAGAATCCAGGTAGACTGTGAGAGCCTGTGGGTAGGATGTTGGGTACTGAGGATGGGCCAGTCTTGGTGCTTCCTGAGAAATAGGGGCTCATGCTGCCTTTTTTTGTTCAGTATTTTAAAAGGCCCTTCAATACTCTGTGTCAAAGGTCTGTCTTGTAAGATGCTGTGTGGTAGGCTACTTGCTAAGACTCTTCTCTACAATCTGGGGCAGCAGCCTTATGCTGGGCTCAGGAATGCTCTGTGTGACTAGCAGCTCATAACAACAAGCATTGATTAGACCAAGGTAGGCCTGGCCCCAGGAGAACTTCTCGTGCTATACCCTTGAACCACCAGGTCCTTGACTTTCCCTAAATGAAGAGCAATTCTGTCCAGCCCTGTCTTTGATGAAGTGGGAAGGTCTGTGTCCAGGCAGACAATGCACTGCTTCCCTGGGAGGACTGTCAGGTTCCTTGCCACTTGATTCTTCACTTGTGCATGGCATAGGTATGCATGGAGGCATGTTCTTCCTCAGTCTGTTCCTGGATCAAAGTGACTATATATTGCTCCCTACAGCCTCATAACTATTAATAATTTTACAAAATTGAGCTGAGAGTAATGCCATTAGCCTGTGGGAACTTTATAAGAAACAAACCATGAAACACACTGTCGAAAGATGTCATAAAAACACTGTTCATTACACAAGGTCCCTGGGAGAAATCTCCTGTCCCATCTTGGTACAAAGAATGCCTGGACAAGGAAAGCCAGGATGGCTCAGTGGGTTAAGCTCTTGCTTTGCAGCCCTGGGGACTGAGGATTGAATCCCGGCCTCAGCCTGTGCGGACCCATATGCTTAACTGGAGTGTGCTTCCCATGTGGGAGGCCCCCAGTTTGGTTCTCACCCCTATGCTTTGGCCTCTGGCTTGAGGGGACATGCTTCCCATGCAGGAGGCCCCCAGCTCAGTTCCTGCCCTGTGCAGCCCCTGCCCACCTGTGTGGAATTAAACCATGTCAAAAACTGATGATGAACAGCTATGGAGACTGCTCTGGACCCTCCCCCTTCTTTTTGTCTCTGTCTCTGTCAAAACAATAAAATAAATCTTAAAAAAAAAAAAAGAATACCTGGACATCTGAGCAACTGGGTTGTTTTGTCCATAATGGACATTAGTCACAAAATGGCCCAGTTTTCCCTGTCTGCATTGCCTGCTAGAAATCTTAGAATCAACTGTATATGAGGGGTTTATGGGATGCCATTCTAGTCTTATTTCTGAATCCAGTTTTGGTCCCTTGACTTTCACATCACTTTTTTTTTTTTTAAACAAGGGAGACAATTTTCTATTTTTAAGGATTTGGGGTATTTATGGCATTCAGAGAAGATCTGAACACTCAGGACTCAGGAAGGCTGGCTCTGAGGGACTAGACAGCGAGAATTCATGGATCTTTCCATGAGCACCAGAGAATTTCTAGTCTTCGTGTCTATCTGTCTCTCCACTTCCCATTCTATACTCCTCGTTATAGGATGTCTGATTAGCCAGTTAGGATCTCTGAGCCAGTCAGTTATATGGGGGAGGGGCAGCAAAAACACAATGACCAAGAACCCACCACGGACATAGGTAGACAGTTCTAAGAAAAGAGGCCCAGTTAGCAACTTAGCATTTTACTCCTTTACTGCCCAGCATATATGCACACACGCCTCCCATTTTTACCTGGGAGCTCGGTCCAATCACCCTACACACAATTGTAGGTATATGTGCTACTTCCCCAGTGGGAGGCCACCTGCATTGTGTTCAACCACCACAATTAAGGATGTTGCTTTGATTTCCTGCTTTCTGAATGCTCAATCTTAAGGTAATGCCCATTTCTCCCTGAGATCTGCATCCTGTTTTTCTATTCTATGACTTATGACCTACATAATAAATGTAGAATTTAAAGGTGTGACAAGGTTTCCAGGGGACACTGATATATACTCAAGCTTGATAAATGCCATTACCTATTATTCGGGGGACAGAAAGGGGGAGATAAAATTTATGAGCACAGTCATTTCCAAATGGAAAATAAAAAGGAAAAGGCAATAATTCAATCTGCAGACACTCCAAGAACAAGAAAGGGAATATAGATGGAAGCTACAGTACCGGATGCTACATCTGGTCTTGGAACCAGCAAGTACTGAAGCTGGTGTTCTTTACCTAAGTAAGAGAACCAGAGCTTTGTTCTAGAAGGATCTTCTCTCTTAGAGGGCCTGCCTTTATAGAGTGACTGTGGTCTCTCACTAGTATTTACCTGTGGTTGACTGGTCCAGTGGCAAGTTGATTCAAGACATGTTAGGAGTTCTGGACTTTTCACCATATTCCTTCCAGCCCCACTGTCTAGTAACAAAGTGAGGTGCCTTTGATGATTAGGGCCAGTCACCCCAACCAAAACAATAACCCACTTTTGTGCTTCTTCCCCTAATATAGTGGTCAGGAAACTACAGCCCAGACACAAAATCTGGCCTGCCACATGTTACTATAAATAAAGCTTCATTGAAGCACAGTCATGTCCATTTGTTTCTTTCGACTATGGATGCTTTCTCACGGTGACAGATCATATGGCCTACAAAATCTAAAATGTTTGCCTTGCCTAGTATGACAAGAAGTCTTAAAAGTGGCCATGTGGCAGTAGAAGATTCCAGAACGGGAAATCTTTATCTTCAAAAGATGTTTTCAACTTGATTTATAATGAGCTTGCCTGGACTCATCAACAGGTTTCAGCAGGTTGGATAAGCACCGCGAAAATCAGAAAAAATGAACTAAAATTGACCAACAACCTTTTCAGTCTTACTGAGAGTGGCATCAGTAAGCTGCCTCAACTACTTTTGGAAATCACAATGGTGGTGTGAGAGGAGCTCTTGAAACCTCTCCTGGAAAGAAAAGAAGTTGAACAACTAAAATCAAACCAGAGAATCCCTAAGTGGCGCAGAGCCTCAGCTGAGACCCAAGAAAATTCCTAAAGCTGGAAAAATGGAGGTGAGTGAGAGAGAAGGAAAGGGAGCCGTGTGGAGACCTGCCATGGAGCGCGACCCAGTGACCCACCCAGTGACCCACCCAGAGGCTGCCCTGAGTCCAGCAGAGGAGAGACTGACGGAGGTGGGAGCTGGGGGCGCAGGTCCAGGAGCAGAACAACTGTGGGCGGGTTGGAGGCCTGGAGCGGACAGAGGCAGAGGCGCCAACGCCAGAGTGTGGGGTGGACGGAGAAAGCGTGCGCGGCTGACGGTGGTGAGAGGCCCTGGTGGGGATGTCGGGGCAGCAGCCGGGGTGCGGGGTGGGCAGCCAGAGCGTGGGGCAGGAGGCGGGAGCGAGGCAACAGCAGCAGCCAGAGATTGGGGCGGGTGACCGGAATGAGGATCCAGCTGCTGCGCTGGAGTTGGGCAGCTGGAGCTGGGGTAAGGTGACCAGATTTTAACATTGGTAAAACGGGATACCATTGACCGGGGGAGAGGGGGTTCTTGATTAAAATTTTGGTCTATCTCCTGCCGTTCCCTAGCTTGTCGTGCATTCTTTCCAAAAATCGGGACGTTTTTAAAACGCCACGGGATGTGGGACAAATTGTTAAAAATCGGGACTGTCCCGCCAAAAGTGGGACATCTGGTCACCTTAAGCTGGGGACCCATGGAGCATGAGGCCAATGACTGGAGCTGGAAGCGGGTGTTCCAGTGGCTGGAGCACTGACACCAGGAGTGTGTTGGCAACTGAGGCGCAGAGTGGCCCTCAGGGAGGTGAGGCCCCAGCAGGAGCACTGAGTGGCCTTGGACATGGAACCTGGCTGCTTCCCCTTGCTGTCTCCCAGGGCTCACCCTGCAGGCCTTGCCCACAGTGCGCCTTCAGTGAGCTGCTGCTGGGAAGCCGCCATTACCCTGTGACGCAATCAGACCTGTGCCTTTCCGAGCAAGCTCCACCCCCCACCTGTCCTGCTGAAGCCAGCAGAGGGATCTAGGGGTGGCAGCTTCTGATAGCAGTGGGATCTCGGAGGGATAGAACACCATCGCCCACCATATTTTCCCAAAGAGGAGGCATACAGAGACCAGGGTGACTGAATCAAAGAGAAGCCAACCTTCTCTGAAGTCTCCCATTGTGAGAAAACCAAATACCCAAGAGAAAATATTATAAGACACTGCAGCAACACCAGCTAGGAGGTAAAAGAAAGATTTCTTCACATCTACCAGGGGAAAAGTCCTCATGTCCAGAAAAAGAAATGCTCCAATACCACTGAGTACTCTTGTGAACAAAGGTGCTCAGAAAGAAAATGAAAAATCTCCATAAAAGGAGCTTGAAGGTATGAAAACATATGAGCTAAATGACACAGAATTCAAGACAGCAATTCTGAAAACAGATCTCAACAAGATCAAAGAGAATTGGTGGAGTACACAGAGGAAGCTAAGTGGTCTCAGGAAGAATATTGAATCTATTGAAAAGAAGCAAATAAAATTCTGGAGATAAACAGCACAATAAAAGAAATGAAAAATGAAATAGCTAGCATAGGAAGCAGAGCTGACCAGATGGAAGAAATAATTAATGAAATCAAACAGAAATTTGGAAATGTAAAAGAAGGAAGAAGAGAAAAACCTAAAAGCTAAAAGAAATGAAAGATCTCTGCAAGAACTATCTGACTCCATTAGAAAGAATAACAAGAATAATAGGTATTCTGGAGGGAGCAGAGGACGAGATGGGCACAGAGAATTTACTCAGATAAATAGTAGATGAGAACTTCCCAAACTTATGGCAAAAACTGCAACCTCAAATTCAAGAAGAAAACAGGACCCCTAGCTACTTGAATCCTAGCACACCCTCTCCAAAGTACATTATACTGAAGATGTCAAAGGTCAAAGGCAAATAAGGAATCCTCAAGGCAGCCAGATAAAAAGAACACCATAACCTATAAAGGAAACCCCATCATACTATCATCAGATTTCTCAACAGAAACTCTACATAACAGAAGGGAGTGGAATCGAGAATTCAAAATATTAAAGGAGAAAAATTACCAGCCAAGAATCATCTACCCAACAAAGTTATCCTTTAGATATGAAGGAGGAATAAAGACCTTTTTAGATACACAGATATTGAAAGAATTCTCCAGCACAAGGCCAGCATTTCAAGAAATACTGAAGGAGGTTACCGGACCAGAAACAAAAACTAAAAATAAATAGAGATAAACTGAAACAACAAAAGAATAAAAAGAGAAGGAAGTAAAGGTTTAAATTTCCAAAGAGAATGGAGATAAGAAGCATCCTTAAGAAAAGAAACCACTGTATATATGAAACGTTCTTTTACATAAAGTTCATGGTAACCACTCAAAAAGATCTTAGAACTGGGACATGTAACAAAAAAAGAGAGAGATACAGAGAGAAAGAGAGATTAAAAACAGTCATAAACACCATCAAAGTAAAATAATAAATGGAAATGAAAAAGCTAAGAAGCAATTGAAAAAAAGCTGTCAGAAAAGAAAAGATAAAATGGCTACAGGAAATGCTCATATATCAATTCTCGCCATAAATGTAAATGGACTGAACTCATCAATAAAAAGACACAGAGTAGCAAATTGGATTAAAGAACAAAGATCAGCCTTATGTTGCCTACAAGAGACAGACCTCATCTACACAGACAAACACAGACTCAAAGTAAAAGGGTAGAAAAAAATACTTTAAGCAAATGGCATCCAGAGAAAAGCAGGTACAGCTATACTTATATCTGATGAAACAGACTTCAGGATCAAAAAGTTAATAAGAGACAGATGGAATTTTATAATGATAATGGGGACAATACAACAAGACATGACACTTATTAATATATATGCCAAGAAGCAACAAAATTTACAAAGTAACTACTAACTAATCTAAAAGGAGAAACTGACAAAAACACAATTATAGTAGAGGACTTTAACACCCCCTTGACAACCATGAACAGATCATCCAAATAGAAAATAAACAGGGAAACATCAGCTTTAAATGATACATTACAGCAGGGGTGTCAAACTGGTGGCCTGTGGACCACATGCGGCCCCCAAGGTAATTTTTTGTGGCCCACAATGCTCTGAAATAAAAAGAAAATAGAAAAAAATTGTTAAGAAGAAAATAGTGCTTAGGGGAGATCGAGGCAATACCGTACACACAATTCCCTCGTTAACCCTTTAACTACTGAAGACGAGTGAGCATACACGTGGCACGGTGCCTTTCCTGGGGGCCTGTGGGTGTGTATAAATGCGCTGACTCAGTTCTGGCGACGTTTGTAAATGTGATGTGGCCCGCGTGAATCTTGCCTGTTGCACCAAATGGCCTGTATTTTAATTGAGTTTGACACCCCTGCATTACAGGAATTGGACATAGTTGACATTTACAGGATACCTCATCCTACAACACATGACTATATATTCTTTTCTGATGCACATGAAACATTCTCAAGGATAGACCACATGCTGGGACACAAAGCTAGCCTCAGCAAAGTTAAGAAAATTGAAATCATACCAAGTGTATTCTCCTATCACAAGGCTTTGAAACTGGAAATCAACTACAAAAAGAAAGCAGGAAAAACCACATATACATGGAGATTGAACAGCATGTTATTAAAAAATGGCTGGATCAAAGAAGAAATAAAAGAAGAGATTAAAAAGTACATAGAAATGAATATCAATGAACACACAACATACCAAAATTATCAGGATGCAGCGAAAGTAGTATTAAGAGGGAAATTTATATCACTATAGGCCTATCTGAAGAAATAAGAAAAATTACAAATAAACAACCTAATATTACATCTTAAAGACCCAGAAGAACAAGAAAAAATAATGCCCAAAGCAAGCAGAAGGAAGGAAATAATAAAAATTAAAGCAGAACTAAATGAAATAGAAAAACAATAGAAAAAATTAATGCAACAAAGAGCTGGTTCTTTGAAAAAGTTAATGAAATTGACATCCCTGGCTAGGCAACCCAAGAGAAAAAGAGACAAGACACAAATAATCCTAATTAGAAATAAAAGAGGGGAAATTACAACTGATACCACAGAAATACAAAGGATCATAGACTACTATGAAGGTCTATATGCCACCAACTTTTGCAACCCAGAAGAAATGGACAAGTTTTTAGAAATATATAGGCTACCTAGACCAAATCAAGAAGAACTGCATATTCTAAACAGACCAATCTCCAGTAAGGAAATTGAGACAATCATCCAAAACCTCCCCCAAAATAAGAATCCAGGACCAAATGGTCTCACTAACGCGTTTTACCAGGTATTCAAAGAGGAACACCTATCCTCCTCAAACTTTTCCAAAAAATTGAAGAGGCAATACTTCTCAACTCATTCTGTGAGACCAACATTACCCCAATACCAAAGCCTGGTAAGGACATCACAAAGAAAGAAAACTATAGACCAATATCTCTGATGAACACCGATGCAAAAATCCTAAACAAAATTACTAACAAATAGAATACAACAATGCATTAAAAAGACTATACATCACGATCAAGTGGGATTCATCCCAGGGGTACAGGATGGTTGAACACATGCAAATCGATCAATGTCATACACCACATAAACAAAATGAAAGATAAAAACCATATGATTCTATCAATTGATGCAGAAAAGCATTTGACAAGATACAACATCCATTTATGATCAAAACACTTAATGAAATGTGTATGGAAGGAAAGTACCTCAACTTAATAAAGGTCATGTATGACAAAGCCTCAACAAATGTCAAACTGAAACCTTTTCTTCTAAAATCAGGAGCAAGAGAGGTATCTCCCATGTTACTACTGCTATTCAACATAGTGCTGGACATTCTAACCAGAACCATCTGGCAGGAGAGAGAAATAAAACGCAACCAAATTGGGAGTGAAGAAGGTAAACTGTCACTTTGTGCAGATGACATGATCCTTTATATAAAAACCCTGAAGATTCCACCAGAAAACTATTAGAAATAATAAATGAATACAGTAAAGTTGCAGGATACAAAATTAATGTACAAAAATCCATAGCATTTCAGATATACAGTGATGGAAAGAGCTTGTTCTGGGTAGTGAGCACATAATGCAATGCATAGACAATGTAATGTAGAATTGTACAGCTGGAACCTATGCAATTGTTACCAACCAATGTCACCCTAATATATATAACAATTAAAAAAATAAGTGAATAAGTAAATAAATTTACTCTTCCACCACTTTCTAGCAGTTGTAGCCACAGACAGGAGAACATCTCCTGAGCTCCATGAATTTTCTCCAGGATCCTTCTTCATTTTTTTCCCCTTTGAGTCCCAGTGAGCAAAGTAGGACTGTGAGGGGCTGGAAGACATGCTGCTGTCCCAAAAAATGATCGTAGATGCTAACACCTGACTTATTAAATGCATTGACAAATTGTAAACTAGCACTGAGGTATTGACGCTGTCATAATCTCTGTCCCTTTTCCACACACCCCTCCATGGCCATCTAAGCTGGGATGCTGCTCAAAATATTTACCTACCAGTCAGTAAGGCCCTCCACAGGGCCACTGGGGATAGAATGGGATTCTGACCTTGGCACCAGAGGAACCTTTATCCTGGAGGTTACCTTTTGGGGTAAACATTTTATTGATGGTGGTGGTGTTGGACATCCCATGAGGGGCAGTCGAAGGTCTCTGGGTGATAGCTGTTTACTGACATATTCAGAAGCATTTCACTTGTTTTAACTGGTCCAATCGGCCTGGCATACTGCTCTCTGAACCCTGGCCTTTCTAGCACATTCTACCAATGCTCTTGTTAGCATTGGGTTCTTAGGAAAATCACAGGCCCTTTCTTTACCCCTCTGAATAATTTTGGTTCAGAGGCTTAGTCTGTGGCCAGCAGAGTCTCAGCAAAGGGGCCTCACTCTGCTCCTCCTGGCAGGGCCTCAGCCTCCTGAGCACTTCCATCTTCCAGGTGGGGGCCTGCAGACAGGTCCTGATGAGCACCTGGGCTGCAACCAGGAGACCTGGCTGGGAAGAGAATCAAGTGCAAACCACACAGGATGAAAAGTTCAAGAGACCATTGCTGACCCCTGGGAGGAGAACATAGTTTTCTGGAAAGTGACTTTTGTCATGGCCTCACTTCCTGTCTGCACAGCACCCTCCCTGTTTCCTACCTGCTTTGTCTACTGTAGAATGTCTCCTTTTGACAAGAGTCCTCCCTCCGCCCCCATTGAAAGGACCTGGACTTTGATAACTACAGTTGTTCAGCCATAGTGAAGTTGCAGCAAAGACGCAGGTCTACAGTCAGCCCTTCCCCATCCATGTGCGCTCAGTCAAGGGCTGATGCACCTCTGTGTTCTTCCCAGGCCTGCTGGTATGGGCTGAGTGTTCTGTTTGTGTTCTATCGTGTGGCTATTCATGTGGTATCACAGAAAAAAGATGAAATTGAGCCTGAAATTGCTGTTTATCACAGTTCCTGTAGATGCATATATTCCCTGAGGGTTCTGCACACAGTAGACACCCCAAACCACTATTGAATGACTTGCTCATCAATGTTAGGAAGGCAGCTAACCCCACCTGGTTGCATGACTCCACCACTAGCAGCTGGTTATTGGGTCAGGAATGCAAGGATCATATGAGAATTAAATCAAATTACAGGCCAGCGATAATTGGGGAATTAGGCAAGATAAAAAATTTACTTCAGGTACTGTTAGGTAAATTATAAATATATATAATTTCATTTAATCCTCACAATAACTGTTATGGGTTGAATTATGTCCCTTAAAAAAGATATATTGGGAAAGCTGGGATGGCTCAGCGGGTTAAGCGCTCACTTTGAAGCCCCGGGGACCGAGGATCGAATCCCGGCCCCGGCCCATGCGGACCCACATGCTGAACTGGGGAGTGCCCTCAGTTCAGTTCCTGCCCTGTGCAGCCCTGTGCCCACCTGTGGAGTGAAACTATATGGAAAACTAATGTCGACTATGGAGGCTGCTCTGGGCCCTCCCCCTTCTCTCTGTCTCTCTCTGTCTCTGTTTCTCTCTGTCAAAAATCAATAAAATAAA
>PVKE010047438.1:0-11925 GCA_004027555.1 Craseonycteris thonglongyai | reverse complement strand
GGTTCTTGATTAAAAATTGGGTCTATCTCCCGCCGTTCCCTAGCTTGTCGTGCATTCTTTCCAAAAATTGGGATGTTTTTAAAATGCCACAGGACGCAGGACAAATTGTTAAAAATCAGGACTGTCCCGCCAAAAGCGGGACGTCTGGTCACCTTACATATGGGAGACCTGCTTACTCACTTCCTGAAGGACACAAACCAAAGTCCATTCAAGGACTGCCCCCAGCTGAGGGTTACGGACCTCTGCGTTGGGTTCAGCTTCTCTCTCAGGTCATCGGTGGCTTTGGTGGCCTCTGCAGGCATGGGTGGTATAAAATCTTTAGTTGGAAAGGGTGAGAACTGGAAATGCCCAGCGAGTGCTTCCAGAAACAGAAAAAAAGGAGGTAGCAGTGATCACATTCTGCTGGGCAGGAACTGTTTGGCAGTCTTTGGTAGATTTTCTGGGCCACCGTGGACTTGCCCTTTGGCAGTAACATCTTTGTCCATTCTTCTTGGTGTCCATTCTCTGGTCTTCTGTGGCCACATCTGTGGTGAGTGTTAGCGAGTGTCCCCTTTTTGCAGCCTGCTTGTTATTGGTACAGATTTGGAGACCTGAAAATTGGTCTAGAGATTGATTATATAATCATAGGCTTTGGCAACTAGGCTTTGGTTTTATTTGGCAAAGCAAGTTTCTCAAAAATTCCAGTTTATTTGCTTCCAGGTTGTTCCATAGAAAAGTAAACTTTAGCTATAGTTCTTAAGCTTGAAGATGCCACCTTTTAATTGATTGGCTTCAGGGCACAGCCTACTACTAGCACACACTTTCTCAGTTTAAGAGCTACCTTGAGGTCAGCTGAAGCAATGGACTTGAGTGGAAAAGCTACACCTACACCATCTGAATCTCCCATCGTGTGGCCTGGGAGAACGCCCCACAGGAAATTCTTGAGGTGCGTTCTGAGTGACTGCCTTATCTTCTATTGTTTGGAGAAGAGAAGCAGTGGGCTTTACTAGCAGGGGTCCTTAGTGTTGCAGCCTGCAGTATCTGTGTCTTCACCGCCTGCCACCTGGCTGCTAAGTCACTGCCACCTGGTTTTGGTGGGGGTATGACAATGCCCCACAATAATGGCAGCAAGTCTTATGAGGACAGAAGCTAAGCTGCTATAATCAAGAGACCCAAAATATACTGGCTTAAACAAGAGAGAGGTTGATTTCTTTTTCAGTTAATGGTCTTGAAGTAGGTGGGGAGGGTAGGACAAGTCAGCCCTTCTCTACAGTATTGACAGGAGACCAAATTCCTTCTGTTCGTCACTCTCTCAGTCCTAAGGGGTCACCTTCAGCTACAGCACTGAGACTGGCTCACACCATCATGACTATGTTCCAGAATGCAGGCAGTGGAGCAGTGGGAGACAAAGTGGATGGTAACTAATGTCCTTAGGAAAACATGAACTTGAAGTTGCACGTGTTCTTCTTAGTTACACTATGTTAGCTAGAACCTTAGTCCTGTAGTCACACCCAGACGTGTGGCAGGGAGAATAAGGTGGTAGTCTAGTGGGGTAGCCACTCATGAGTACTTTTTTCTGAATTTTCTTTTAATGGGTTCTGTCCCTTTGAATACATATACATATCATGTATAAAATAAAATATACTTAAAAAAATGTTAACTTTGTTGTAGTGTAAATGGCACGCAAAATTATATTTGAAGTGTACATCATGGTGATTTATTTGACATAGGTATATATTGAGAAATAATTTCTTCATCTAGTTCATAATTATTATAATGACCACATTCATCACCTAACATATTCTCTCTTTTTTCTCTCTCTTTGATGAGCACATCTAAGTTCTACTTTCTTAGCAAATTTCAATTGTACAATACAGTGCTATTCTTAAAGTATATAACTATGTTCTGATATATATATAAATACTTACCACAATCCAGCTAATTAACAAATCCATTCACTCACATAGTTACTATTTTCTGGATGTCTTTATTTTGTGTGGTGCGAACATCTAAGATCAGTACATGTCAAGCATACAGTACAGTATTATTACTATAGTCACATTGCTATACAATAGATCTCCAGAGCTTATTTATCTTGTATCAATGAAACTTTGTACCCTTTGACCAACATTTCCCATTTTTCCTCCCCTGGCCCCTGGCAACCACCATTCTACTCTCTGTTCCTAGCTGTTTGACTACTTTAGATTTCATGCATACTCGAGATCTGACTGTATATATTTGTCTTTTTGTGACTGGCTTATTTCACTTTAACATATGTCTTCAGGTTCATCAATGTTGTTGCAAATGGCAGGATTTTCTTTTATAAGGCTAAATAATATTCTTCTCTGTGTGTGTGTGTCTATTCATCCACTGATAGATGTTTAGTTTTTTCCCTATTTTGTCTATTGTGAAGGGTAAGGCTCTTTCATAAGCATAGGGATAATACCACATAAAATACGATTCATCAGTCTAGTCCAATCAGTTGTTCTAGTTTCTTCCCATGTTTTGTTTGATGTGCAAGTGTAGTTACCTCTTTCCTGACCCAACTGCAGGCACAAAGACCGGAGTTTTCTATCCCTGACCCTCAAGAATAACCTCATATTATTTAGTGTTCTGTTGACTTTAGTATGTCCAGCCATTTGAAGATACATTTTATTCATGTTCCTTTCGATTCTTTTTGTATTGCTACTTTCTCTGGCCTAGAAATGACTGGTATGTTCATTTTGACTCTGGTTTAGCCTGGGTATATACCATTGTTAAAATCAGTTTTTAGAAGTCACAAGCATGCTGTGGAGACCATCACTAAACAGTTTCATGAATGATTTAGAGCAGAGCTACATAATTACATTTTGTGACTGAAAGACTCCCAGTTGACAAGTTAGAGGTGTTGAACATTTTTTTACCTTTCTTAAGAAGGTGTTAGAATTATGAATTTTCATAAGCATTTATAACACAGAATGCATTTTGATATCATAGTTGAAAACTCGGGGAGATTTTGCCTCTGCTTACTTTTCTCTAAATTTGACTTCGTGAGTATTAGGACAGTACCTGGTTCAGTTTAAGTATGACCATCATGATGAGCTTTTGTACAAAGCATACAAAAGCAATGATGTCTTGCCCCTACTGCCTTGAGAACAAGGGGTCAAAGTAAACGTGGATCAACATATACATCAAGAGTTTGATGCATAACAAATTATGGAGTCATTATTTATTCATTTTTTAGTTAGTCTCAGGTGTACAAAATGACATAAAAATTAGACATTTACACACCTTACAGAGTGATAACCCACATAATTCTACTACCCATCTGATATCTTACATAGCTATTACAATACCATCGACTATATTCCCTATGCTGTACTTTACATCCTTGACTATTTTATACACATGCGCGCACACACACACTCACACACACACACACACACACACACACACACACACAGCTCATTCAGAAAATACCCAGCTATGGTTAATACAACAACAATGGTTAAGTGGGTGAATACTTTCTGGACAGTATATATATATATATATACTGGGACAGTATATATATATATATATATATTCTAACAGAAGTAATGCCCTTTTAAAAATAAATATTTATTTTATTGTTTGAGAGAAAGAGGGAGAGAGAGAGAGAGAAGGGGAGAGAGAGAGAGAGAAGGGGGAGGCCCAGAGCAGTCTCCATAGTTGTACATCATTAGTTGTGACATGGTTTTCATTCCACACAGGTGGATGTGGGGCTGCGCAGTAATGTTCCTTTTTATGAGCTGGTAATCTGTACCACATCTTTTGTTACAAAATCATAAGCATGTATGATTTTGCTATACTACCTTAAAAAGGGTGTTAATTATAGTTGACATTAAATAATATTTTATATTAATTTCAGGTGTACAGTGCAGTGGTTAAGCATTTATATAATATATGAAGTGATCCCCTTGGTAAGTCTAGCAGTCGTTTGACACCATAAATAGTTTTTACATTATTGACTATATTCTTCATACTCTATTTTACATACCCCTGACTATTTTGTGTCTCCAATTTGTACTTTCTTATCTCTTCACCTTTCTCACCCGGTCCTCCAACCCCCTCTCATCTATGAGCCTATTTCTGTTTGGTTTGTTCATTTGTTCTATTCTTTAGATTTCACATATAAGTGAGATCGTATAGTATTTGTCTTCTTAATCTGACTTATTTCACTTCGCATAGTATCCTCAAGGTCCATCCGTCTTATTGTAAATGGTAAGATTTTATTCCTTTTAATGGCAGAGCAATACTTCACTGTATAAATATGCCACAATTTCTTTATCCTGTCTATTGGTGGGCATTTCAGTTGTTTCCCTATCTTGGCTGTTGTGAATAGTGCTGCAGTAAACATAGCGGTCCATATATTTTTTCTAATTTTGTATTTTGGATTCTTTGGTTAAATGTTCAGGAGTGGAATTGCTTGGTCATAAGGTAGTTCAATTTTTAATTTTTTAAAAAGATTTTATTTTATTATTATTATTTTATTGTTTTTGACAGAGAGAGAGGGAGAGAGATAGAGACAGAGAACTGAACTGGGGGCACTCCCCAGTTCAGTATATGGGTCCACATGGGCCGGGGCCGGGATTTGATCCTCGGTCCCCGGCGTTGCAAAGTGAGCGCTTAACCCACTGAGCCATCCCGGCTTCCCCAATTTTTAATTTTTTGAGGAACCTCCATATTGTTTTCCATAGTGGATGCACCAATTTACATTCCCACCAGCAGTGCTAAGTGTTCCCTTTTCTCCACATTCTCATAACACTTGTTGATTTACTGATGATGACCATTCTGACAGGAGTGAGGAGGCATCACATTGTGGTTTCTATTTGTGTTTCTTTGATAGTTAGTGATATTGAGCATATTTTCATATGTCTATTTGCCATCTATATGTCCTCTTTGGAGAAATGTCTATTCAGGTCTTCTGTTCATTTTTTAATTGGATAGTTTGTTTGCTTGTTTTTTTTTGGTATTGAGTTGTATGAGTTTTTATAAATTTGGGGCATGAACTTCTTATCAGATACCGGGTATATCATTGCCAAATATCTTCTCCCATTCAGTAGAGGTCTTTTCCTTTTGTTGGTAGTTTCCTTTGCCGTAAAAAATCTTCTTAGTTTAATGTAGTCCCACTTTATTTATTTTGTTTTTCTTTTCTGAGGAGATATATCAGTAAAAATATTGCTAAGGGTAATGTCTGAGAATTTAATTCTAGTTTTATGGCTTCAGGTCTTACAATGAAGTATTCCCACTTTGCTAAAAGTTTATATCATAAATGGATGCTGGATTTTGTCAAATGTTTCTCTGAATTTGTTGATAGGACCATATGATTTTAATTTTTTTTTTTGTTCCTATGGTCTATCATATAAATTGAGTTGTGGGTGTTGAACCAATCTTGCACACCAGGGATGCATTCCATCTGATAGTGGTATATGATCTCCTTAATGCGTGACTGAATTAAGTTTACTGGCACAGAACCCCTGGGCTGGAGAGCCTGGTGTTCCTCCCGGTAGTCACCCACTACCTGTGGGTTAAGGATCAGCCCATTTCACACCTCCGCTTCTCCTACCTGTCTCAATGTGACCTGTCCTTAATATACTTAGTTATAGGGGTTCTGTTCAGCTAGTCTTCAGATGATATTTAAGGTCGATTGCCAATGTATTTGTAATTTTGGTATGATCCTGGGATGCAGTAGATATAACGTTTACTTACTGGTAATTCTCCATCTTGGACCTCATTTCATTATTTTGCCACATTTATTGATTAAGCTTTTCCTATGTCCCACTGTGCTATATCCCAGAGAAGTGGTAGTGAATGAAAAAGATAAGGTCCCTGCTCTTGTGGATCCAATGGGGGTGACTCCATATTTATTAGAGTTATTATGTGCACATTGTTCTGTTGCCTTTACATGTGCTAACTTTTCATTTTTACAGTAACTATTTTGAGTCATAGACTATGCCCCAACTAGTAAATGTTGGAACCAAGGTTTCAGCCCTAGCCACTCTCTCCATAGCACAGAGTTTTGGATTCCACACTGTCCTCTTACAAAATCAACTACTGTATACAAGTTTATCAATCTGTAAACTGTGATAAGTGCTAAGAAGGAAGAGTACAGGATGCTAATTGGGAGCCCTAAGAGATGCAGACTTAGAAAAGAATACATAAAGAGTGGCTAAATGTTGCTAATTAAGTGTGAATGGGAGGCGCTGTGCCATATGAGAGGACTTGGTGTGTTCAGCTATGCTTTTACCTGACTAGATAACCTTTATTCAAATCATTCATTTTTATGCTCTTCACTCTTTTCAGCATGTACAATTTGCCTGCATGGCCCTTCGCATTTATATGACCATACAACTTTATAGAACCCTATTCTTTCTTTCATTTAAAAGACTTTGAAGCCTGCCCCTTTTAAGATGTTTTCTTGAGAAAAGGTAGGGAAGTATGTTTCCATTAGTTGCATCCTGCTGAGGGCTAATCCATGTTGCAACCGTACTTGGTGCCCAGGCATGGTTCTGAGGGCCTTACCCTTGCAACCATGGTAAGGTGGGTCTTTCTACAAGGTCAGAGGCCATAGTTCCTTAGAATGGAGATGAAATTTAGAATCTTGGGCTTTTCACAGTCAAAATCATCCTTATCTTAGCTCAACTCACAGCCCTTTTCTGGATAGAGAAAGGGGTTCCTGGAGCCTTGACAGACCTCTTACAACTCTAGAACTTGAACTTTTTTATGCTTCATCCCATAGCACCTAATCTTAGTCATGCATTTGAGGGATTCCTTTCTATGACTCTTTCTTGCCTTCCCAATTTAATTGTACAAATTAATTTCTGGTAGTCCATCTGAGTTTTTCTTCATTATGTGACCTGATATTTGTTCCTTCCTGGACACAGGGCATTCTTACTGTTTTTTTAAAAAAAAAAAAAAATTTTTTTTTTATTTGTAAGACTTACAGCTCTTCAAGAAAGTTTTCTTTGATTAACTCAATTCATTAAACTTGATTCCAAGTCTTTAGGTAGTTTTGTATGCTATTTACATGATATCCTTTGAAGTTAATAGCACACCTTTATACACATACCTTTTTTATGTTCCCAAGTGAGATGGTATAAGGGTGAGAAATATGCCTTTACTTTATAATTCTCCCACAGAATCCCATGTGTTGACCATCTATCAATTCTCAATTAGATTTACTGAATAACAAATACTGTGTTAATTTGTTATCAGTTGTCTGTGATTCGCTTTATGTAATACCAACCTCAACTTTAGTTTTTCAGCCAAAAAATAGCTCCTTTATTTGGTATTATTAGCTAAAGATAACAATGAATTCATTGATTGGCTTTCTTACTTCCCCGTATTAGTGTTGGCATTGAGCAGTGTTAGCCATCGCATACTTTGGATCTCTACTAATGTGAAATCCAAATGCTGCAATGAACAAGACATATTCTTAAGAAAAGACCCACAACAATGTCAAACCACACAAAGTAGCCCACCTATCAATGAACAAACAAAACAGTGCTTCAGAGATGCTGAGGAAAATAGAAAAACCATTCATAGTCGTGTGCTGTACATGCTAAAAAGACTCCTCCACTGGGAGGGATTGACCCTAGATAACCCTGAAGTTTCTTTCTAACTAAGATTCTATTTTGCAATTTAGAGGCAAAATTAAAGAAGAGGATTAAAAGGAATATTAGCAAAGTGAGTATAAACATGAGCCCTTTGTAATGTATTGTGAGAAGGTCAATAGTTATTTTCTGTTGAGTTAGATGCTAAGTGCTATGCAATGCTTTCAGAGCAGCCATGATAAATTATTAAGTATTTGTAATTTATTATGCACATCAGGGAATAATATATTGCAATGTGAGCTGATATCACTAAATAGTGCTGGCTGAAGCATTTGTGTAGATATTGTACAAGATTGTCTGAAAAGACATTAGTAACTCACATTGTTGTAGGAGACTATTTTCCTTCTTATGAATTTTTCTCTTTCAAATTAGAAAGAAGAATTGTAAAGATGTATTTGCAGTATTCAAATGTCCTGGTGAGACTTCGGCCCCCTGAAATTATTCAGATAATCACCAGTCTTTTCCAAGTGTAAAAAATGAGGGATAGAACTTGACTCTTTCTATTTAAAACCTATATTTTATGAATTCTTGATAGATATATATTTGGGCTTTTGACTTTTCAGTGATCTATGGCTGAATAAAATGCTATTAGACTATTGTTTGTTAATCTAATAACAAGTTACATTTTCTATTTTGCTAAGTATATGTTTATAAGAATAATTCACACTAAGCATTCAAAGGCATGCCTTAGGGAATGATTAATTTCTAAAGCCCCGAGAGATGATTATTTTCAGAACATTTTCACAATCTGAGTGTTTTCTTCCACTGATTCAAAGCACATCATGGATTAGTTATTTGGAGGGGAAAATAAAAATTCCTATATTATCCTTCCTAGGAATTATAGGAGCCCTTGTCACAGGCTGTGGCTTGTTAGCTCTGTAGCATCTTGAAAAATCTTTATTTTATATCGCTGTTGAAAATTATTATTATTATTTTTTGTCATTCTCTATTTTAACTAATGCTTTTCTCATTAGGTATTCCAAATTTTACCTCTATTCCATTGTGCTCTACATCAGCTCTACTTACAGACAAATTATGTCACTGCTCTTGAGAGTTTTTCATAAAACTTTTAAAGCTTATTCCAGCTGCATGAAGCAGCGAGCTGGCTGGAGAGGGGGAAGGAGAGGTGAGAGGTACATGAGTGACACGTGGAAGGAGGTGGTGGTGGAGGCTTGGATTGGAAAAGCAGAGAAAGTTCAGAAAGGGGCTAGGGTATAACCAAGACCAAGATTATAAATACAAAGGACACCCCAGTTGTGATTTGAAAAGTTGGAGGTCTTTAAGAATTTTTATTTCTTATTTTTAGAGAGACAGAAGGAGGGAAGGAGGAGGGGAGAGGGCGCAGAGCAGTCTCCATAGTTGTGTATCATTAGTTGTGACATGGTTTCATTCCACACAGGTGGATGTGGGGCTGTGTGAGGCAGGGATGGAATTGGGGGCCTCCCGCATGGGAGGTGGGAACCTTCGCTGCTGAGCCACCTCAGCAGTTACCAGTTGTGCCTCCGCAGTTCAGCATGTGGGGTTTGCCTGGACTGGGGCCAGGAAGCAAACTCCGGACCTCATGATTGCGAGGCAAGCGCTCAACCTCTAAACTATCCTGGTGTCCCTTCTTCAAGAATTCTGATTATAAATACCATCGACAGGGCTGTGTTCATGTGAACACATTTAATAATTGATAGGAACCCTCAGCTCATAATCTCAACTATACTCTGTAACCTGTTAGATGTTAGAAGGAAAAAAGTGGCCATAAAACAAAATAGAATTACAATTAGGCTGATAGAGTAAAGGAACTGGGTGTTTAGGAGGAAGTGAAAATTTGGTTGAAGACCCTCTATTCTCATTCACTGAATATCGTGCTTTCCCCTGTCTGGGACTTTGTCTGAGACCTCATCTGACATTCAAAAGGCAAAGACATACCACACTCAGAAGACCTAGTCAAGACCCGAGCAGTGTGGCCTTCCCAAAGAGGATTCTTTGTGCACTAGAGGGACTGGCCACCCCGCGGTTCATCGCTAACCCATGCCGAACAATTCATCGCATATGCTAGGCGTTGCTCTCAGTTTTGCACACGTTAACTTCTATCAGCCCTATGAGGTCAATAGTACTACTGTGTCCATTAAGATGAGGAGAAAACGAAGGCACAGAAAAGTTAAATAATTTGACCAAGGTCACACAGCTAGTAAATGAGAATGAAGTTTTGAGCACAGGTAGTCTGGTGTCAAGGTCTGCGTTCCGAATCATTATTGTGCCCTGACTACCAACGTGGCTCAATTAAGGTCTCTGCTCTACAGGAACCACATTCCAAATCAATGAGGACATGAGGCTCTGCTTCCTTTCCGATTGCCTCTGTTGGTGGAATGTCTATATTCATTTCCAGCTCCTGTACTCTTGTTAAATAAAATACATGGAAGTTGTTATGCAATGTAAAGACCAATACAAGTATGATTTTTATTATCTTCTGAACAGGTAAACTTGCCTCTTAAGTCTTCTTGCCACTTAAATTGAAAAATTTCCTTAATTTTTAAAAAGTTTGTAGGGGTATAGGATTCTGCTCTGCCCAACAGGGCATTTGTAGCTATTTAAATTTAAGATAAAATCAAATACAATGAAAATCACAGTCCATGTGCTCAGTAGCCACATGCTGCTAGTGGCTACTGTATGGAGCACTGTCCGATAGAATATGTTCACGATTGTAGAAAGTTCTACTGGGCGGCACTAGGCAGATCAATACAAGAGGTAGTATTCCCTTTCAAGTGATGCAACATAGTAATTAAACCACTTTAATATTGAGCTACCTTATTTTTCAATCATTGTCTTCATGCTTATGGAATAAATAAACATAATGTTTCTTCTCCTCATGCCTCTTGTTTACTTTTTTCTTTAAACAAATACACTTGGTCATTTCCCTTTCTTTCCCTTCCTATCTCTTACTTCAGCTCGGTCTTCTATGCTGATTATGTGTGTAAGCAGCCGCCACAGCCCATTAAATGCGTCAACACGTCCGCCTCTAGGCAGGCAGCTTCCTGCCAAACTCCCTCCTTCACACAGCCTTTGCTCAGCTGCAGAAGGACCCTGGGAGACCGTCAGATTGGCCTCAAATTCAATTTGTCCTTAAAGACTTTCACACGTTATTTTCTTTTTTTTCTACTATGTATTTTTCTATTATTAGGGTGAACCTCACATATAATGTACATTCCAATGATAGTACTCAGGATTCTATTTAGTAAATCATTCCAAATAATCAATTTCATTTATCTTTCAGGCCACCACCTACTGTAATACCTCCTTGCACTTTTCAGCAGAACATTTGCCCAGTCATATGTAACACAAATGTGATAATACCTCCTAGGTTTTAAAGGTCACAACACACAGGATGGACTGGCACAGTTAGGTACTATCACTGGAAGCCACTGAGTGGAGACTGGACCATTCATTCATTTATTTATACTCCAGCAGGCATTTATTCACCACAACTAAGAGATCATACTTTATAAGACACTGAAGTTTCAGTTAAAGACACATCTTTAACCTTAAAGAGCCAACAGCTTGTAATGTCAACAGCTAAATAGGCAACCACAATACAGTTGGTGGAATTATGAATGAGCAACCAATGCTGGAGGATGGGAAATTAGGAAAGTCTTCTGGAAGAGTGGGCCCATGAGATGAGTCTTGCATGACAACAGTTGCCCAGATGAAGGCTTGTACAAGCATGGCCTTTGTGGGTGTGTAATGGGTCTGGGGTTGGTCATTGAGGAGAGATAAAATGAATGGCTGAGCTAAATTATGAAGAGCTGCCTTGTCTGCTATGTCACAAAGTCCAGATTTTGTCATGAAAACAAACAAACAAACAAAAAGACTCACTATTGAAACATTTAAGGAGAGGAGTAACAATTACTATTGGATTAATTACTTAGACCACACACGCTATCAACCATTGAATTGGATGCAGACAAGGTTACTGTAGTAATCCAGATGAGGGCCAAGGAGGACTTACATAAGCCAGCTGGGGGAGACGGAGAAGAGTGGGCAGGCTTCAAATGGATTTGGGGTTTCAAACGGCAGGATTTGTAACACATTGAATTAGCACAATTAAGCACAGCGAGGAGTCTAGGGTAATTGCCAGGTTTCCATCAAAGAAATTGCTGCAAAGATTTCTCCATGGGTGAACGACTAGGTTAAATTATATCTATAGTCCTTTACAGAACTATGGGTCATAATGTAAAATTTTATTAACTTTCAGAACTGCTGGCAGCTTCCACTAATTATCATGAAATGTAATAAAGCTAACACCATCCATCTACAGAGTGTGGTGGGA
>PVKE010047437.1:0-11927 GCA_004027555.1 Craseonycteris thonglongyai | reverse complement strand
TCTGTCCCCAAACCGCTGCTTCCCTTTTCCTCTCCCGCTCTCCCCTTTTTTCTCTAACCTTTGTGTGTTGTTCCGCGTTGTGTGGTTCTCTTAGTTGAGGTTTCTTCTCAGGGTTTCCCCTGTGGATTCCCCTCTGTTCACAAGGCCCTTCCCAGGCAGTTATCGGCGTTCTCCTCTCATGCCGCCATCTTGGATCTCCGATTGTGCTATGATTACATAAAGGATCACTCATAAACACCTGACTGAACCAATTCCTGTTAATTGTACACTCTATACTATGCAAAGTTAGTCTACCTTGTTAAAATTAGTCATTTGTCTCATCCTAAAAAAATCTCATCTCTGCATTTCATCCTGAATCAGGTAGCCTGACAACTGACAAGTAAATAATTAAAGTTCTTACAGTAATTTCTTACTAGACCTAACTTTTCAGCTTCCCCAGTTACGTTAGGAAAATGATTGTTAGCACCCTGCTCAGGAACTGTATTCTATTATTATTATTATTATTATTATTATTATTATGACATTTATGCTGGCAGAGATTTCAGAGAGAATACCAGTTTAGAAAAAATTTTTTGCTGTTATCTCTGTAGCCATTTTTATCCTGCAAAGAATGATACAACTCCCTGAACTCCAGCCTAAATATACCATTTGTTACCTGTCTTTCTCCAATTATATCAAAACCACTTATTTCACACTGTACCCTCCCTCACATACCAGCAAGCATTCCATTTCATCTAGTTAATAATTTCTGCATTTTTATATTTGACCTGCTTTTCTCCCATTTCCTACAAATGTCAAGTAGCTTACTATTGATAAATTGGACATCATTTTCCTCAAATAAATCATTGATTTTCTTTCAATGACTTAGCATCTAATTCTCTCCAATGACTCTAGCTACTGTTCATGTGCTTTTCTTAACTTGTCGGTTTCTCTGTAATTCAGAAACTGTTCTATCAACTTAAAAAAGTTAAACCAGTTTCTTTCTAATCTAGTCTCCATGGCCCCAAAAGTCCCCCAGTTAACAATAATAGCTACTAGTTATCAACTACAATGTCCTAATCACTTTTGAGACCTAATATCGTCATAAGAGCACAATGGGGAAATTTTTGTTATTCTAGATTTACAAATGAGGAACCTGAGTCTTGGGACTCTACGTAAATGACCCAGGCAAGCTCAGCTAATAAGTTACAGCTGGGATTCAGATTCATGTCCCTGATGCCAAAGCAACTTCCTTCTTTATGCCACTGTGTCTTCCATGAATCCAACATGTCCACCCAGGCGCCCATGTCTGACGATGTTATCTGGTTCATGGGCCACTACTCTTAGTATCACTAGGGACTGTTAGCTTCTGCCTGCAAAAGTAACCTATGCAAAATGAGAAAGGCATGCAACTAATCCTATGGAATTTCTCTTCAATTCATAGTATTTGTCTTTTCCTCAGGTCTTTAAAGGTCCTCTCAAATGCATTACTTTTTTCTTCCAAAAACATAAGTCCACTTCTAAAGTCTTATGTGGTTCCTCAAGCTAACACTACTTTTCCCTGCCTTCTCAACAAGGCTGGTTATTGATTTATTACTTTCTCCATGTGGCAGTAAATCAATACACCAGGAAGCAGTTTGTCAGATAATCCAGAGAATACAGAACAATTATTTTCTTGGAGAAATAAACACTAGGGCTTCCTGTTTGAGAATTGTGGGTGATCCCATCTTCCCAGCCCTTCTTTTGTTCTGGAGGAGAAAAGGCTGGTGTGGTGATTACTCACATCCCATTTCCAGCTTTGTCATTCCCTTGGGCACTAACTTATTGTCTGGCATTTGAAAGAATTACTCCCTCAGGGTTTAACTGCAATTAGAGGAACAACTTGAAGAGAACATCAAATTGTGTTCTGGCAGAAAGAAAAAAAAAAAAAATTTTTTTTTTTCTAATATGGAGGAAGGAAGCCAGGTGGTAAGAAAAAAGGAAGTTATTAATTTCCAAAATACATATTACAAAAACACAAAGCCAATAACGTATACTTGGTGTTCATTCTATTTTGTCATTTGGCTCTTGGGGGGCAATTTTACTTACCACTCCTAAAGTAATCACAAAATTAAACCGCTGCCTGGCATGCCTGCTCTCTCTCCAAATCATCTCAGCAGCCCCCAGCTAACAGTTCTGACATGCGCAGATAGTCTCCGACTGGGAAACGCTGACCTATGGGTAATCTGAGATACTGTATTAAATTCTCCTCTCTGCACCTGGAGGGGTAGTGTCACCCCTTTCACAAGACAAATCACTTCTGTCTTTGCCACCTAAACTTTACATGGGGCCCTTTCAGCCTTTGGGGCTTTCTGTGATTTGAAGAAATGGCTTGTAAGATGTCACTACTCTTTTTAATGCATTTTGACTAAAGAACTTTTAAACATTCCAAATTTGAGATCAAATTTATTAACCAAACACCCTAAAATTAAGTTTAATCACAGAATGAGTCTGCTTGTTCTTCAGAGCTCTAATAGCTACTTGTACAAGTACATGATCGAGTCCCCAGTTCCTTAAGGTGATGCCCTCCCTCACTTATTCTCACTCTATGCTTCAAATTTCATGTTTATTTTTTAAAGAACTTATATTCTGCTATATTGTTTTTTGTATTGGTAAGCCACTTTAAATTCTCTTTGTAAAGGTGGGTATCCATAAATAAATTAAATGTCTGCAAAAGATCCTAGGCATTAAAATTTGCCACTATTGGGGCTGCAAGGATAACTCAGCGGTTAAACCCTTGTGTCAGGTGCAGGGTTCGATTCTCAGTTTCAGCCTGTGCAAACCCATATGCTGAATTTCAATGCAACTGGTAACCACTGGGATTGAAGAGCAGGAGGCCCCTAATTCAGTCCCTGCCCTGCGTAGCCCCCTGTGTGGAATGAAACCATGTTACAATTAACAATGTACAACTATGGAGACTACTCTGGGTCTTTCCCCATTCTCCCTCTCTTTCTCATGTTCTCTCCAAAAATAAAAAAAATCTTAAAAAAAAAGATTTGCCATTATTTAGCTGCAAGATCTAGAACAGGTCACTTACATTTCCTGAATCTCAGTTTTGTCATCTGCAAAGTATTAAGGATAGCATGAAATAGTCTGTCAGGTAATATTTCTCTTTTTGATCTTGGTGTTAACAGAATCGCCAATCAAAAGAACAGATAAAGATAGAGGATGTACTCAATTGGCATTAAACGTCCATTCCCACTTCCTTCTCATGTGTGTTTCTGTACTATAAACTTGTAAAGCTAAAATTTGCATTATACAGTCTTGCAGCTAGGGTTCCAGCAACGAATGAGATTCCACAACTAGAGGCATTTGCATGAGGTTTTGAGGTTGAAAATTCAGCAGACACTATCTTGATGCTTTTTGTGGGCTGTTGGGAAAGAATGTCATGAAAATGCCAGTGTCCAGTCACAGCTTCTCATTGCTGGAGGCAGCTGTTAAGGGTGATAAATATCTTCCTCCATGTTCCAGGTCCTATTACTACATTTCATTGGGGTTGTCACAAAGCATTTGTGATAGCATTTGTGGCTTTCTAAGCCAGCTCTCTTAAGCCCATTTTGTATTTTGTGGTTGAGATTGCAGCATCTTAAGAGGGTCATATCTGGGGTGTTCTGGAAGTCATTGTTCATCTCCTGCTAGAGCTTGCTTCTCTGTTCTAAAGGTTTTAGGAGCATCTAGCTCCTTGTATTAAATCACCTTTTCCTTAAAATAACTGAAGGAGATCAGAATAGTCCACCTCAAAATATATTACTTTGGCATAGGATTATTCTGAGCTGAAGTTAAGTGGGCAGTAATACATGCAGAGAAAGTTCTCCACTCTCCCCCTTCATGCCTAAAGATAGAGTATAAATTTTCTTTTGTCAAATTATTCACTCTCTCCTCTCTAGGACCAGGAAGAGGAGACGACACTTATCACTGGAGACAACACCAATATGAATCTGCACAAGCACACACTGAAATAACCCTTATCTTCCATTACATTCTCCTCATATATTTACTTTCCCACAATTTGCCAGCCCTAGAAGCCCAAACATTTTTCCTTTGTCGTCTCACTTCTTCACAAATATATCACTTTTTGTTAAGATAGTATATACGTGCTCAAGCTGAAGCTCTTCTTTAGATTTTCACTTCCTTTTCTGTGTGACCGCCATGTACACATAAAAATTAAAATATCAAATAAAATTGATTGCCTTTTCTCCTATTAATATGTCTTTTGTCACTTGAATTTGCAGGAGCTCAATCCCTGAACGAAAGAGCTTACAGGAAAGAGTTTTTGACCACCCTACAATACCTAGAGTGACTTTTGATCCTTTTCCTCCAGATTACATTTATTTTCCAGTTCTGCTTTCTTCTTCCTTGGTTCTTATTAACTTTTTTATCCAAGTATATTTTGTTTACATGCAGCCCAACCTGGCTGACAAGTGAAAATGTAATCAAACTGGTCCTGTGAGAGCTTGTTTTAATACCCATTCCAATTCAACCTTTTCTTTTTTTTTCCACTTTAAGTCAAGTCAAATGTTCTTCCAGGCTTGTTCAGTGTTCAGTGTGATTATCTCCTGATTGCTCTTTTGTGCCATGGCATGCATGATCCCAGAATTTTCTTTGGAAACTATGTATACTATTTCTTGCTGTATTTCTTTGTCTCTGCTATTTTGAATTTAGGCTTTCTCCTTCAAGTATCTATACCTATATCTATACCTACATATATTCCTGAAATACATGTTCATTACATTTTTAAACTTTTACTTTAAAATAATTGTAGATTCATTGGAAGTAGCAAAAACAGTACAGAGACACTCAATGTACCCTATATTTTAACATATGTTTTCTAGCATCTATAATATTTTAGTTAATGACCCTCTAACTTTTCTAAGACTGATCACAGTACACTATTTTTCTCCTCAAAACTTAAAGTAGAAAGTGACATCACTGAAAATGGCAGAGGAGAAAATCCCAGAGCTCCACCCCTACATGAAAGCAACTAATAGTGATGATAAAAGCACAACGTGGATGCAATTAATGCCATTGAATTTTACACTTAAAAATACTTACCGTAACATGGCAAGTTTTATGTTATACAGGCTTCACCACAATAAAAAATATTTAAGGATACATGAGGAAGAGAAAAGTGACTAAAAACCTGGCAAAATGATCAGTATCAACTTCAGCAGAACTTTGGAATCTAGTCAAAAATTTAACACAATCAAGGAAAACTTAGTGATGAAGGAAGTGGCTGCACTGTGATAAAAGCACTATGGCATTTTGTACTGTCCATCAACCACCTCCGGCCAACCCAGAGCAGCGGTCACCATGAAGATGGTAGCATGATCTCTTAGCTTAGGTTGCTAGTGGCAGAGGAAGCAATATTAGTCTCAAAGAGTGATGGTTATGTGTTTCAACTTCTTTGGTGGGTTACTAAAAGAACCAGTACAGGGTCTACCTTTGTTTTACTTTACTCAGAGCATTCCTAGGGCTGTAGCAGCTTCCCAGTCATCACTTATCAAAAGTGTTTAAAAGTAAAAATATTGCCCACAGGATCCTGAGGCGAGGGATAGCAGTCAGGACAAATAACAGACAAACTAAAAAGCCTGGGAAAGAAAGAGATACAGAAAGGAGATACATAGGAGGATAAGAGCTTTGTAAAGCCCCTACATGTACTGGGGAACTAATAACACCACATACATTCCCAGAGATAGATGCATGTTCAGAAAAGCCCTGGGTAGACCCTAAGCTTTCACCTCTGATTGACCTTTGGACTCTGAGCAAGCAGGAAAAGACAAAGTCATAAATGGCCTGGTTAACTACCTATTCAAGAAGTACCCCCACACAGAGCCAATTCTCAAAGACTAGAAGAATTTTCTTTATTTACTTTTTTTTTTTTGTCTCCAGGCATTTAAGAAAATTCTACTAGAACAAAAGGTGATCATCAAGCTAACAGAACACAGATTACAGAAGCTACACATGATGAAGGATAGACACTGTATAAAACTAGTTTAGAAAAGCCACTAAAGAAACAAAAACTACAACCCAAAACAAGGAGATCTACAAAAGCCAGGGAAAGAAACTTACTTCCATGGTACAATATTAATTATTATGTAATCAAATTATAATAATAAAAATATCCATTTTTCAACAATAAATGTGAAGCACACATACATACACAAAATGTGGCTCTTTCACAGCAGGAGAAAAAGAGAGAAAGTAATAGAAGCTGTCCTTGAGGAAGCACAGGACTTGCTAGACAAAGACTTTAGATCAACTGTCTTAAATATGCTAAAAGAGATGAAGGACACCATAGACAAAGAGCTAAAGGAAACCAGGAGAACACTTCACAAAACCAAACTACAGATTCATTGCAATCATTATCAAAATCTCAACAGTATTTTTTGCAGACATGGAAAAGCTGTTCTAACATTCATATACAATTGCAATGGCCAACATTATTTTGAAAATAAAAACAGTGTTAGAGAAGTCATATTTCCCACTTTTAAAACTAATACCAAGCAACAATAACCACAACAGTATAGTACTGGCATAAGAATAAACACAGGATCAATTGACTAGAATTGAAGAATAAACCCTTACGTTTATGGTGGATTGACTTTTGACAAGGATGCAAAGCCTATTCAATGGGGAATAAATACTATCTTTATTCCCCATGTACAGTTGGATATCCACATCCAAAACAATGAAGTTGTTTCATTCCATATACAAAAATTAACTCAAAATAGAACAAAAACCAAATGTAAGAGCTCAAACTATAACATTCCTAGAAGAAAACATAGGGAAAATATTAATGACCTTGGATTTGGCAATCGATCTTAGATATGACACAACACAAAGAACAATTGTAACAATAGGAATAAATAAATTAGACTTTATCACAATTTAAAATGTTCATTCATCAAAGAACACTATCAGGAGACTGAAGAGAGAACCCACAGAGTGGAAAAAAATGTTTGCTAGTAATAAATCATAAATCTCTGATAAGAGCTTAGCATCAGAATATACAAAGAACTCCTATAACTCAATGATGGAAAGATAATCCAATTAAAATAAAGGATGAACAGATATTCCTCCAAAGAAGATATAGAAATGGCCAATGAGCACATGAAAAGCTGCTCAATGTTACTAATCATTAGGAAAATGCAAATCAAAGCCACAATAAGGGACTACTTGACACCCACTATGATGGTCATAATTTTTTAAATGGAAAATAACAAGTGTTGGTGTGACTGGAGAAATGTGAATTCACATACATTGCTGGCAGAAATGTAAAATACTTCGGCCATGTGGAAAACAATTTGACACTCAGAAAGTTAAGCCTAGAATTATCATATGATCCAATAATCCCACTCTTAATTATATATTTAAAGAATTGAAAATAGGTATTCAAACAAAAACTTGTATATTAATGTTCATTACAACATTATTCACAATAGCTAAAAAGTAGAAATAACCCAAATGTTCATGAAGTCATGAATGAATAAATATATTGTAGTACACCCATACAAAAGAATATTATTCAGCATATTGTTCAGCACAGGCCGGGGCCGGGGCTACAAAGCAAGCCCTTAACCCGATGAGCCATCCCAGCTTCCCCCAGAAAGTAGATTAGAGGTAGCCAGAGGCTAGGAGGAGAAGGGAGTAGAAAATGACTACTTAATGAGTATAGAATTTTTTTTTTCAGGTGATGAAATGTTTTGAAACTAGATAGAAATGATAGTTGCACAACACTATGAATGTACTGAATGTCACTGAATTGTACATACACTTTAACATGGTTAGGTTTATATTATGTGAATTTTGCCTCAATTAATAAAAAATGAAATCTGAAGCAGGTTTTCCTTGTCTTGTCTGCAGAATAAAGTGAAAACTCCTTATTCAATTTGCTATTCACCACTTTTTGTTGTCTGGCCCTGTCTCTCTCCTACCTCATCTCCTTCCATATCCCTCACTCACCAGGGATGTCCTGGCAATTGTTTGAATTGTCTGCACTCTCACTCACCTCTATGCCTTTGTACATGAAGTGTCTTTTCTTTCTCTTTCTTTTGCTTGGCGAACTGCTACTTCTCTGTTAATATTCTGCTCAGATTTACCTTCTCTGAAAGCATTTTCTCATTCCCTCACTCAGTCTTATTTCTTAGCTCCAGCTGGAGTATAAATTTCTAACCATGGGCTCTCATTACACCCTTTGCACACAGCCTTTGTCACACTGTCTTCTAATTATCTGCCCCTCCAAATTGTGAGATTCTCTAGAGCAGAATTGTACCCGAAATAGTTCCTGGTGGTGGCCCTGGCACACAGCACACACTCACAAAGTGTTAAATTGTGAAACTGGATCACAACTCTCTCCAGCATGATTTTTGCTAGTGTGATTCTTGTCTGGGCACCAATCTTCCTCCATTTCTTTACTTCAGACCACAGTCTAATAAAATCAATGCACTCACCTTAGTAGGCCATTGGTCACCAGGAGCCCCAGGAGGGTGTGTGACTGGATCCTGATAAATTCAGGATTTCTGGAAAAACAGCTTAGCATTCATGCTCTTTTTCTGGTGGACCAGAAATTCCATCTTTATTCAATGGTGTACAAGGGGAAGAGCATGAGGACCTTGGAGTCAAAAGAACAAAGTTTAAGTTCCTATTGGCCCATTAACTTGTACAATCTTGACAGAGTCACCTATGCCCAATGGGATTTATTTTCCTTAGCTATAAAATGGAAATAACAGTGACCACATTATCTTATTCACAGAATCACGTGAGGATTAAAATGAAATCAGACAATGTAGTCACACAGATTGTATTTTTTAAAAGTTACAGGCCTCAAAGCTTTTCAAATCTATTCATAATAGAAATTAAGTCAACCAAATTGAACACCTTCCCAGTCTTAGTAATTTTTCACAGAATATATAAGTAAGTAAATAAAAAATTCTAACATGGTATAGAAATGTGTATTATGTATTCATCTTTAACATCTCTCTAAGCCACATTATTAAGATTTAGTCTTAGAAATAATAATGTTCTGGGACATTTTGGTCCCACATATATGAGTAACTGAGGCAACTGGAAAAAGCTGGAGGGTCTGGTTAGTCCTGATATCCTGGTACCTCATCTATGACTTCATTGTTGACAAATGGGATGATGTGGCATGATGCTGATCATGCAATGAAAGGTGCTTAAAGTTTTGCTCATATATATATATATATAGTCTCCAATAAATACCTCCTTAGCTTAAGATTGGAGTAAAAATTCCTTAGAGAGTAGAATTATATTTTACTATATTGAGAAAATACTGCTTTATACATTTCCAATGAGCCATAGTTTTTAAAATGTTATTCTTGCATTGAAATAGTTTATGACCCAATTTTGTGACTCCTACTAGTGATAACCTAAGGGTCACTTTAATCTGTCCACTCATTATAGAAATTTAGTGTCAACTAAAATTGACCACCTTTCCCAGACTTGGTCTGTAATTTTTTCCCCTCCCTGTTAATGGCCCTTAACTATAGTAAACTGGGTTAAAAAAAAAGGTAATAATTGAATGAGCTTTTCAGTCTCCTCTTGTATTTGCTTGTTATTAAATAAAAATTGAATCCAATATAAATAATGTTTTCCTTGTCATGACCTATCATAGCAGCATGAAATAGTCTAAAGCAAGGATGTCCTAACTTTTGGCTTTCCTGGGCCACATCAGAAAAAGAATTGTCTTGGGCCACACATAAAATACACTACAACTAACAATAGCTGATGAACTAAAAAAAAACCTCATTATTTTCTAAGGAAGTTTATGAATTTGTGTTGGTCCACATTCAAAGCTGTCCTGGACCTATCCATTTTGTCCCAAATGGCTGTATTTCATCTTTTCTTATTGCTGAGTAATATTCCATTGTCTATATGTACCACAACTTCCTTATCCTGTCATCTATCCGAGAATGCTTTGGTTGTTTCCATGACTTGGCCACCAATGCAAAACATAGATGGTGTATTGTAGAATTGTACACATGGAACTTTGTAATTTTTACCAACTAATATCACTCTAATAATTTTAACAATAATAAAATAAAAGTGTAATAACAAAGCCACCCTGGGCTGCATGCAGCCCATGGGCCACGGGTTGGACAAGCTTAGTCAAGAAAAAGGTCCAGGTCATTTGAGTCATGAGAATTTGACAAAGGGAAACCACTTCTTAAAAGTAACAGAAATATCGTCTTCTACTTTCAACTACCAAACAATCTGCAAACTGTTTTGCTTTTCCATCAAAATTAAGAGCTGCCTGTATAGTTTCCCTCTTCCCCCAGCCTGTCCCTATTGACAAAAGAAAGCATAACCATAGAGAGGAAACTAAGAGAGACCTAGAGACTAAACTTTTCAGGGCAACAGCAGCTTACCATTTACAGAGAATGTTCTGAAGTAAAACAAACGTTCTTAAGTTCCAGCTTTGCTTGAATCTGTGCAATAGCAAACTGGTGACAGCAATAGCTTGAGCAAGGGAAAGATGATACATTAGGTCTTAACTAAGTCTAAACTTAGATCCCAGTCTAAACATTGAGAAATCACTGACTATCTGCAAAATTGATACTAAATTCTTATGCAAACTGTCGTGGAGTGAGAAGACCAGTGGACTAGATGGAATGACCAAGTAAGATGAAAGATGTTTACTTTCTGAAAGAGGAGAGATTGGATGTAAACATCAAAACTGCAATGTATTGTGTTTAAATTAAATCATTAAACTTCAAAATATGGCAGATAAGAAAAGCTTTCCCAATTTGTCTGAATTGTTCACTCTCTGATGTTCTTTCCTAGTGCCTCAGCCCAACAAATCAATTGTACCCACACTAGACCTTTACTCAGGCCATTCCCTTAGCAAATCTTTACTAGTTTTTAATGACCTAATTCACTTATCATCTCTCTATGAATCCCTCTTTGATTTCTCAGCCACTCTACTTCATAGTATCCCAGAGCATTATTCATTTCTCTATTAAAATATCACATTAAATTACAATGCCTTAGAATTCTTGCCTGTTTCCCACGTCTTATATCTGTATGTTTCTCAGATGTAGCAAACTGTCGAGCATTGAGCAGGAGTTCATCAGTGTTTTTTGAACAATTAGTGAAACTCCTATTCCTCTTTTAAGAAGCCAACTGTTTACCTCCACAACGGCCTTGAAATCCATGTTAATATTTCCTACATAAAGTCCAAACTGATAATCTGCTCTGAGATGATAATTTAGGGGAACCAATGAATAACTAGTTACAAATCTTAGCAGCCTCCTTAACTCTGATTATGGAGAACACACTAATTCCCTAACAAAGACCAGAATGTGTGGTTCTTCAGTCTTTGCTGTCAATGGATTTATATCAAAGGAGACCAACAGGTAGACAGGGAAGTCTAAACATATGTTCACGTATGTTGTGTTTTACTCATGGGTGGTAGAAGAAAGATAAAGCAACTAGAAGAAATTAGTCCTATCCCACATGCTTAAGATTCATCAGCGGAGTTGTTAGTGAAGATGTACTATGAGGATCTATAGAGAAGGAAAAGAATAAAATCTGATTTGTTGTACATCACTTTTTAAAATAATAGTACAGTGTTCCCTCACCACTTCGCGCTTCATGGTTTGCGACTTCAGTGCTTCGCGGGTTTTTCCAAAATATTATCGCACTGTGCCTGGCACCCTGCAGGTGCTCAGGGACCGCATGTGATTAAGTGGACGTGCTGGGCTCCCAGTATTAGACCAGATGGAGCCTGAGAGCACAGAATCTCAACACGTTGGACTGGCTAGAGCAGCCCCAAGGCAGAAAGCAGGGACTAGAGATCCAGTAAGATGGTCGAGGGGCAGTGGGTGGGGGTGGGAGAGGAAGCGGGCCCAGGAGCCTGCCTTTGAGGACAGACCGGGTGGGGGTGGGGT